>JAGVSP010000333.1:0-75227 GCA_022494985.1 Micrasema minimum
GGGAAAAAAAGGGGAAAAATGTTAAACAATAAACCAAAAAAAGAAAAATGGGGAAAAAAAAAAAAAAATAAACCCCACCCATAATGAAAACCAAATTAGAAGTAACCCCAAAAGGCAAAAAAACATTTAAAAACGTTTGGTAAAACAAAACCCTTTTTTTTTCCGTTTTGGTTTTAGTGATTCGACCAAAAGCTTGAAAATTTAATGTATGGATTTATTGTAAACTCTTTTAAAAATAAACACAACTTTTCCCAAAAATTCATTTAAAAAAAAATTAAAATTTAACCCCCAACAAAAAAAATAATTTTCTTTCCCCATTTTTTATTGGTTAATTTTGTTAAAAAACCATTGTTAAAACGCTTTCTCATTTTGACCAAAAACACTTTACACCCGAAACCCCTACCACCTCCTTATCTCAACCAATGGTACGGGCCTTTGCTTTTTGGACAATGCAAGGCGGCAATCTTAAAGCATTTCTTACGTGAAGACAAAATGGATCAGTTCTTTACACTTCAGCGCCAGTCCAGGTATCCACCAATGAAATATTGCGAAAATAACATTTAAATAAATACATTTTTTAAATAGTCAGTAGGAAATTTCAATCTTTAAGAAGGTGTTAAAAATATTCTTAGTCGTTGGATAAATTAGGTATTTGTAATCGAATGATTTGTCAAATTACAAAAAATCATAATTATTTCATCATCCGTTTGGTTAAAAAAATTTCATTAAAACTTTTTAATAACCTTAATACTTTTATCGGGATGAATTATTAAAAATTACGCATATCATTTACTTTCACGCCTAGTAGGTAGTCAGACTCGGGAATAAACCCCCCTTTACCACAACACACTTCCTTTTTTCTGGCACAACTTTTCGAAATATTATATCTCTTTACCATCCGTTTAATAACATTTTAACGCGTGACGAGGCGTTAAAAGGCAAAAATTATAAAATGTTTTTAATTTCCTTCAGAGGAGACAGGTGAATTCGCTTGTCTGCAGAAAAATGGCAACCGTGAAAAATGAATTATCTCAGAGAAGGTGCGCTTAATGAATATACCGATATTTGTGTGCATTTCATAATGCTGCAGTACATGGATAATTTTCCTTTCGGCGAAATACACCAGTTAAAAAAAATCCTCATACGTTGAAGATAATGTGTATGAAGTCTTAGGTATTTACAGGCGTTATGACCTATTGGCTGCTTCAATTTTGGGCTGCTCGGAAATAACTGTGCCAGAAAGCAGGAAACAAGTTGTGCTGGAGTGAGATTCGAACCTAGAGATTCTAATCCGGAATCCCCGAATCTACCAGTAGACCACAACCCGGTTCAAATTAAATGACTAATAGGTAGTACTTATTTTCGTTATTATAATAATCATAATAGTAAGCATAATTAATAATAAATATTGTTATTTATAAAAAATGGAAATCATGTGATTGAAACGGCGCGGCGCCAAAAAGCGTGGTATTATTACGAAATTTTTTGGGAAAGCATTGAATTGCACAGTCGGGATAGGTCAAGAGAAGTTTACATAATTTGTCCATTAAAAAAGGAATGCACTTTTTACGGATTGTCAGTGCGCTGGACAATAAACTGTCGTGGCCGAGATCAGTCGGAAAATGAGGTTCTTCCAGATAACATGAATATTCTTAAAAACGTTATAAATATTTAAAGTAAAATTTTACAATTCCAACGATATAAAACACAATAATCAAAAATTTAGTTTTTATTAATAAATTTATGTTTTAAAAACACGAAAATACGAGTGATTTTTAACGCCCGTTATTGGCTAATGACGTCATACCCGTCCACCGTGAAAGGCGTGAAATTAATTCCATAGTAAGCGCATATAGCGCTGTGTCGTCTCACCGCATGCGCGCCAAATGGAGGATTTTGCGAGCGATTTGAAAAAGCACTATTTCAAACCGCGCTAGAAAATTCATATGACAACGTAAAATTTTTTAAAAAATTCCCTTGATATTGTAATTTTTCAATCAATTTTTTGAAGTAAAAAATAAAAAATCGTAAAGAACTCCATTAGACAATCGTAACCGCGCAGAAAGGGGTGGTGTGGTTACGCAATTTGGTTACTGTGTCTATGCAAATGATTGCACTTTTTTTCGGATTGTCTGCATGCTGGACAACTCGTTGCCGGGATTAGTCTGAAAATCAGACTTTTGCAACCACACAGAAAGGGAGAATGTGGGTTTGCTGTCTAGACAAAAAGCTTACACCTTGGCGATTTCACGGTTGCAACGCATTACAAATGATTGGACTTTTTGCGGATTGTCTGTTTACTGGGTAGTGGCTGGCGCGGCCGGGACCGGTCGGATGCGTGAGAACATTCCTTCGGTGGCGGCGTGTGTGCGCCCCGGGCGATACTTCAGCCAACAGACTGCGACTGGCAAATTTGGTGGTCTACGGCAGAAGTTCATAAGTCGGTAAAAAAATTAACTTATTTTTAAAAATATTAAAAAATCTTGGTGTTGGAAAGCGTTCACTCATAAAAAGTACCGTATTCTTTGCGTCACCTATTTCTCCTAAAAAACTACGATGACGCCAAATGATTGATAAGTAATCGATTTTTTTTTTTAAAAATGGTTTTAAAATATTCTTAAAATGCTGATGTTGACATCAAAAGGCATTTTTTATTTTACACAAGTATTTTAATGTTTGATCAAAAACAGAAAAACGAAGGAAGGAAAAATATAAATAATTTTAAACCTTTGAACTCTGAAAAACACGCTTTTTAAACTTTATTCTTTTTTATAGATATAAGAGCCCTAAAGAAAATAAATGTTTTAAAAATAATCATGAATAATTGGGTTCTTCCCGATTTTTTATTTTAAAAAAATTATTGAAAATTCACAATATCAAGGGATTTAAAAAAATTTTTTTTACGATGTCGTATGAATTTTCTAGCGCGGTTTGAAATGACACTTTTTCAAATCGCTCGCAAAATCCTCCCTTTGGCGCGCATGCGGTGTGACGTCACAGCAATATAGGCGCTCACTACGGAATTAATTTCACTCCTTTCACGGTAGACGGGTATGACGTCATAAGCCAATAACGGGCGTTTAAAATCATTCGTATTTTCACGTTTTTAAAACATAAATTTATAAATGAAAACAAAATATTTGTTCATTGTGTTTTATATCGTTGGAATTGTAAAAATATACTTTAAATATTTATAGCGTTTTCAAGGATATTCATGCTATCGGGAAGAACCCTATTAAAACGAAAATTGAGGTATAAAATTTACCGACAAGTAGTAAAAAGGCGTTATATCGACTTACCGTTTTTTGGTAGTATACCGTATCAATATTTCCATTTCCCATTACTCCACCGCACTGGCCCAAAATTTAACGGTCTCTCCGCCAAAATGTTGACAAAAAATAATCGGAGCATCGCCGAGAGAGATTGATGAATTCGCCCATATTTAAATTATGAATATAATGAATTTGAGAAATTAAACTTCCGCTAGTTTTATTACTGCCGCCCGTGCATATATTATAGTATAATGCTTATATTATAGTAAAATAATTCGGATGAAGGATTATTTCGTAGGGCGTTATTATAACGAATTATTTATTTATTATTCAAATCTTCATGCACAATTACATAGCATTACGTGGACAAGGGCAGGTTTTTTGCTTTCAAGCAATTTCTTCCAACCAACGGTAATAATGAACATTTTAGATGATTTTAATTGGTGAATGTCGAAAGTGATTCATATTTTTAATCATTTGAATGAAGGATCATTTCGTAGAAATGAGACTCAAAAGTATTCAACAGTTGATTTTGTTCATTAAAAAAAATATCGTGAATTCTCGTTGATTAATGCATATCTATAAATATTAGGCTTCTATAATCGTTTTTAATTGAGGATCGATAAATTGAGCTTGTTTGTAACTCAATAATTTTGTTATCTACAAAACTAAACTATAAATTATTTTAAAATTGTGAAAAACTGTATGAGAAAGTAAATATATGTATACTTTACTTTAAAATTTACAGTTAATATCTGCTTTTTCCTTTGAATAAATTAAAATTGTTTTCCTTCCTGATCTATTTTACCTAAGAATTATATATAAAAAAAAAAATAACTACAGCAATTAAAAATGTTATATATGAAAATGTATAGATACTTAGTCCCAGCGATATTACTTGCTTATAATTTATAATTCATCTAATTGTGTCATAGAATAGTATTTGAATATAGCATGTTCAGGAATTGTAGTATTTGAGGAATGTTCGTCAAATGTAGTTATGTAGTTCAATTGTCAATCCGGAGAGCAAAAAATATTATGATCCAAAGAGAAAACTGATCATTTACATAACTAGTTATTGGAACGTGCTCTGTTCAGTATTTGCATAAAACTTGCACAAACAGCTCACTATTCACTTTGTATCGATACCGTAAGAAAGAATTTATTACTCAAAAATGTATGTGATACAATTTTTTTGTAATCTTTTATGCGTGCATTATCTGGCTGCATTAAACGAAATTTTTAATAAAAATATTTTCTTAACTGACACGATAAATAATCAATGAAATATACAATAAAATAAAGCAAGTGATTAAAAGCTGCGAGAGAAAAAAATGAGGGGAACAGTAAAACATAATTTGTCGGCATCTTTTATTAAAAAAATTGCACTGTCATTTCCGGCATGATTAATGGATACTAAAAATATACACTTTTTGAACTGTAAAAAGCCCGCTATTTAATAATAGTACCTTCTTAAATTGTCCAGTCCTTGTAATAATTTTAATGCATTTAATTAAATGTTATTTGCTAGGAATTGAAAATAAAATATATTCGTAAGATATAATTTTTATTTCAATTAATAAAAGTTCAACTTACATAAACGCACTCTAGTAATAAATTCAAAAGAAAAATTGTTTTTTTTTCACGTGAAAAACCACATTCAAATAAATATTTTGTATTGACCCGGGTACCGAACCTGCGACCACATGCATGGTCACCCAACGCGTTTTCCACTTTACCACGAGGCGGACTATGCGAAATATGTCATTTCAATAAATCAATACAAGTAGTAGAAATAGCCTTAAAATCAGTATAAGTTGATTTGCCGAATAGCTGTTCATGCACAATGCACATGTTTCGTAGTAAGTGGTGCTTTACGTTGTAACGAGGTTATGTCCGCACTACCACTACCAGTGTATGGCGCATGCGTGTGAATGTTACATATTACATGTTATGATAATATGCATACATAAATAATAAGCTGCGCGTGCGTTGTGCGTTTGTTTCGCTTCGCAGGACCAACGATCATTAACCTGAATTCATAATCTCCTCTTGAAACGTAATTGAAGATCAGGGTAAAAACTCGTTAACTCGAATTAGTGCTTTAACACGTTTTAACTCAAAATAAGTGGGTATTTAAGTTCAGCAATCCGTTTAAACAAAAAATACAATATTAAATGTGTAGTAAAACGATTTTTAATGCAATTTTAAGAGGAAGCGTGGTCACGTAACCCCTCAGCCGTTACTCCATTCAATCGCAGTCACCAGATTTCACCCTGGAATTTAACAAGTGAGTTATGTTTTTTTCGCACATTTTACATAGATATCGACCAGAAGCGTGTTGATATTATTATTAATTGTAATATGTATTTATTTTTTTATTCATTCAAACTTTTTCTGCAATGTCGTACATTGGCAGGTTATTGCTTTTGAGCAATATCTTCCTACCTACCTACAACAGCATTCAGCTGTTTGTTTGGCGGGCAGACAGTACTTGCACAATAATGATAATATAAATGTAGCAGGTTAAAAAATACATAATATAAAACATAATAAACATAATAAACATAAAATATAATAACCATAATAAAACATAATAAACATAATAAGCATAATAAGCATAATAAACAGAATAAAACACAATAAACATAATAAACATAATAAGCATAATAAACATAATAAACATAAAAACCATAATAAGCATAAAAAACATAATAAGCATAATAAGCATAATAAGCATAATAAACATAATAAACATAATAAACATAATAAACATAATAAACATAATAAACATAATAAACATAATAAACATAATAAACATAATAAACATAATAAACATAATAAAACATAATAAACATAATAAACATAATAAATATATGAGTATATACTGAGGATAGATAATAATGCTTAAGGCGCATTTTTTACTGAAAGAGGTAGTTCGTTCCAGAGTCTGGCAGTTTGAACTGAAAAGGATTTGTTGAAAAAAGATAGTATGCCAATGGATGGCAGTTTTTTCTTTTGACAAGAGCAAAGCGATAGACTGTGATGAGAGAAGTAATCGAATTTCTCTAGAGTTTTTGTCAATTTTTTAAATATTACTCCATGAATTTAGTTGTTAAAGTAGCAGAAAAGAGAATATTAGCTAAAAATGATGTTTTGTTAAAAAATGTAACTGTAATGTAGCAATAAAATTACATCATCAAGTTGATATACTGTTGAACTCATGACCTTTTCCAAAGTATTGCAACCTTAAAAAGCTTAATGCCGTACCCAAATTCCGAGATAACTTTTTCTCGAATGTGAAAATGATTATTTTGATCTTCAATTCGGCTTAGGTACCTACCTGTTTATGTAGGCAAGGAACATTTTAAATAGTTTTAAATAATGAAACATCTCGTATTTAAAAACATAAAAGAATAACATGAACTTATGGTGATCTAGTGCCTGTTAATAAAGTTTTTTTAAAACGTTATTTAAGTTCAAGTAATTTTGTTCACTAGTTAAAGTATTCTTTCATATTTAGTTTTTAATACTGTATTTCTATCCTAGGAAAGCAAAGTTTTCTAATATTGTGTATGTTATAAGACTTGATATCTTTTAAGATAAGATATTTAAAAAAAATGAACGTTTGAATTTAACTTCATTAAATATTTTTATGTTATAATATTTTTTTTAATGTATGTAATGTTATAGTAAATAGAGACAGATTGAAGCAGGTTGAAGAATTGAAGAAAAAGAAGGATAAAAGTAGACTGAATGCTGTTGAAATGCGATCTCTCAGGCGAATGTGTGTTAAGACTATGTATGATAGGTGTACAAATGTCGAAATTAGAGCAGAGTGCAAAGCTGAGAAAAGCATTATCGACAAAATTAAGAAAGGGCTTTTACGATGGTTTGTCATGTGGAGCGAATGAGTGATGAAAGAACGGCTAAAAGAAGTTTAAATGCAAGTGTGCCTGGATGTAGAAGCCGCGGAAGGCCGAGAAAACATGGCTTGACCAAGTACGTCAAGTACTTGAAAGTGGTCATGTGAAAAGTCGGAATAATCGGCGTATATGCATGAGAAGATGTATGAATGTAGAGGAAGCAAAGGAAGTATGTCAGGACAGAGTGGTATGGCGTTCTATCCTCTCTGCCTATCCCTACGGGAAATGGCGTGATTGTTATTTAGTTAGTTAAATATTTTTATGGTCAAGATCAAAGCCTTGGCATTGTAAACAGAAAAATATAAGGTTAGGTTACCGGTCATTATCATTACAGCAATAAGTATGCATTCAATGGCAAATGGTAAATAATAAAAAAGTACCATTCTAACATTTCAATTATTTGATTATATTGAATAAATAAAACTAACCTTTTTACATTTCAACTTACTGTTTACATAATTCGAAGCGAAAGGATTTAGTTCAACGTCTGACATTAATGCTTCTACTTATTTAATATTGAGCAAACAAAATTGTAACACTTTTCCAAAGTGAAGGTTTACTTCGAATAACGCGTGTTCAGTGGCTTTGAATAGGATTGGTAATTTTTGTTCAAAGCCTTCCTGCTTCATTATTTTGATGCCGTGTGGCTCCACAGAATGTAGGACACCTGATCAGTGGTATCAGCAGACAAGAAATTCTGTATGAATGTAAAACAAATATACATATATCTAAGGGGAATGAAAATGAGTGGGAAGATGTTGGAACCGAGTAAAAAAGAGCGAAAACCTCACAGATTTCCCAAACGACTTTAATAGTTTTTTGACTAATTGGTATTATTTTATTAGATTATTTTTATTTCAGTGAATGTGACTCATTTAGAATTCTGAATTATCGAGCTTCGTGTGAAGTTCATTGAAAATTTATTGTGAATAAATTAAGTTAATGGTCCTATTCAAGATTAAATTTTACTTTATTTAAACGTTTAAATTTAAATGAATTGTTGTTGTATATTTTGCTTTTTATCTTATTTAGAATCGATTGCGTTAGGTCTTTAAACCTTATTTAGGTTAATATTATAAAAACAAATTAGGTATAATAATCTAAGTAAATTATACAAACTAAAACATTAAATCACAGCTGACCTCAAAAGTTTTTAGATGATTCAAAAATAAAAAATGTTGTTTTGAGAGAAATCTATTTTAAATGTAAGTAATTATGAATGCACTGAAAACAAAAAATATTAAATTTATGGTAATTTTAATTGGAATAGTAGTTAATTATGTACACATAATGTTATGAACTTTTCTTTATTTGAATGAAAATCGTGGTTATGCATGATATAAATTACGACACATTCATAGATGTGTAAACGTTTAATCTGTATCTGAGTGTAAAAGTTAAAAAATGCTTTTTGGCCTTCAGGTACAAAAATATTTTAATATTGCCTTTGCTGTAATGGAACTGCAAATTAACAATCAGTTTCATTAATTACTACCTCAATTAAATTACATTGATTTGAAATCAGATCTTTCCCAATTACGTTATTTTTTACGGTATGTAATGTGAGATTTTAATTTCTTGTAAACGTTTTGTTGTATTCCTAAAAACATTGTCTTCAAAATGATGAATTGACTACTGAAAAGCGTGGGAGTGTAGTTCTATACTAAAGAATAAACTAAAAGTTCATAGTACTAAATATTATCTCAGCTTGTTATTACTAAGAATATGAAGGTATATTAGTAAAACTACAATGAAAAGTATTTTATTCTCTTACTCTAGACCAGTGTTTCCCAACCTGTGGTCCGCGGACCCCTGGGGGTCCGCGAATATATGTATGGGGGTCCGCAGTCACATCTCTGGACCATTTGACAACTTTTTTTTTTAAATATTTGTTTTTGGACAGCCAACAGACATACACTTATATTAATTTCTAAAACAAATACAGAAATAGATTGCAAGTAGAATCCGATCTGAGACAACAACTGAGTAGTAACATCAACCCAAACATTACTAATTTAGTTTCAAAAAAGCAACACCAACCTTCACATTAATAGAGTCTGGTCAGGATATTTTTATATTAGCGAATAAATCTTAAGATAAGACCCTATTAACCGTGTTGGTGTTGCTGTTGTGCGTTAATTATTAACGCATTTTTATTATTTTTTAAATTTTGTATTTGTAGTAGGTACTATTATAAAGTAAATGGTCCCAAAATTTATTGATGTTTTTTTTTACTAACGGAGTCTTTGAAAATTGTGCTTTCCTAGGGGTCCGCGAGTCTTTGAAACGCTGCTCTAGACTAGGGGTCCGCGATGAAATCAGTAATGGGAAACGCTGCTCTTAAATACAGTGATTTAAAATACAGTGATAAGTAAGTAAGTACTTATCAATTAATTTTATGCTTAACCAACGTTGAAACGTCCTGCATAGAATAACGTGACTGACAGAGAGTCCCCAAGGACTCTATAACAGTCGCGGGTGTAGGTGGGATCGATCCCTCAATCCTTATCTTAAAATCTGTAGGTTTTATTTAACGCTAGATCTTCGACTTCTATAATTCTGATTCTGATGATTTCACCTGCATCTGCATCTTTTATTTCCAAACCTTACTTTTCTAGGTCCTCAGCTGTGAGTTCATATTCTCAGTTCAGATATATACCTACTTTTGCAATTTCTTGTTTAATACATTACATTTAAAAATAAGTTTTCTAGATGAGAAAAGATAAAAACGGAGACTAGACGAATTAATCTTGCAAGTAACGCGTTCAATACTTTATCGTCTTTTATCAATGACTTATGCTGTACCAGCAAGTAACTTGATAGTCACAGGAAACACTTGGATAAATGCTTATCAGATTATGTTAAATGATTTATACGGGGTATGGTTAAGCCGGTGATTTTAATTTCATTATCTTGAAGCCTTGCAGTGATTTTTATATCCAGCTTTCTCACGCCTAGAGAAAGCTTAAAATTAACGCCAGTAAGAAATATTTCATACGAAACATACATTAAATAGAAACTAGTTCCTTTGAATTGTACGTACTCTGTAACTATACCTAACATTGTCAAGAAGTAGTCTATAATAATGTACTATGAGTTTCCATCTTTAATTCTATGAGAAAAATTAATTTCCTTTTAGAAATATCGTTTTGTTGGGCAAAAACGAAAATTTAAGTGTTTTTTATTCATTTTCAATGATTTGTTTTCGCTGAAAATGCGTTTTTGAGGTACCTATTTGAAATTTATTTCTCAGAAGCTAGAAGATACCTACTGTTATAATCAATATTATCGCAACAAAGACGACAAATTTATAAGGGAATATGTCATAATATGTAAAATCCAATATCTGTTACATTCAAGTTGATTCAATTGACACATTTAAGTTGTTGTTTATAGAAAATACATACTTACTACTAATACTTTCCCTTATCCGCACCCAATGGTGCATAGGGCACTACATCGCTACACCAAGTGCAGTGTATATAAATCATTTTATAACATGAAGGTAAGATGATCGGTCATACTCTTCAGTACCAGTGTCCGCCTCGTAGCACAGTGGTAGCGCATTTAGCTACCGCGCATGCGGTCGCGGGTTCGATTCCCGTATGAAATATTTATTTACATGTTATTTATTAAAATTTCATATGTGATACCTTGGACTGGTACTGAAATACATACTTATGACGCATTAAAATACGACATTATTGTTACTTATAATCATTTTGACTTGCGTCGAGATAGTGTTAGATATCTCATAAGGTAATTTCTATCAGTAATATATTAGCTAAATAGACTATTGAAAGATGGGAATATACTAATTATACCTATATTAATATAATTCCGTTTCCTCTTGGCGTGAGAAATCGATTAGTAAGTGATTTCCACAAAGTAATTAATACCTATAGGAAACTAATCTGTGACATAAATAAATCTATTTGGTAAACAACCTTTTTAGTGAGGCCAAATACTTGAAGACAAAAACTGGATTTTACCCATTACGGGCTAACATTAAATTACTACTTGACATTTCAACAGAGACGAAAAGTTTGGAAGGGAATATGGATATCTAAGCGTTTACAGGTATGGATATGAAATACTAGGTGAAATGGGGAATGTTGTAATACATCAAGTGACCACTTAACCCAACCAATGACAGGTCATAAGCCCTGTAAACGCCTAGATATCTATATACACGCAAACTTTTTGTCTCTGTTGAGATGTAAAATTGAAATCTATTTTGTGTTTGCCAAATATAAATGTTGCCATTATTTGCTGTGGCAAAATATTCACAAGAATTTATGAAAAAATCAAACCATTTGCAAAATAAGGCATTACCGTATTTTTATCACACTGACAATCTTAAAATCGCGGTTTAGCTTGTCGAAAAAATCGGTAGAGTTGGTTGGACTGAAAAAAGACCCAATAGTCTTTAAAGCAGTCTAGGGAAAGGGTAGGGCTTTCATAGTAGACCTCTATTAAGATGGGAAGATGAGGTTAAAAAAGACGCAGCATATTGATTGGCTGGAAGGCGGTGGCTGAGGACATACGAAGTTGAAGGAGGCCAAAGCTCGATTTGGGCTGTAGAGACATCGAAGAAAAAGAACCCGATTACATATCCCTCCTTTAAACTTGTCCAAAGATCGTGCTGTCGAGTGCTCCGTCACTATCTAACTGTTCAGCATTGTTGTTATTTCAGTTGTACCGATGTTATCTGACGATATGATACTATCCTCCACGGACCACCGACTGCAAAGAGAGACTATAGACCAGTGTACAGTATAGGGGGAGTCGTGATTGCCAGATTATCCCTACTATACTAATAATAAAAATAATAACCGGCTAACTTGTGTAGCGCCAAATTTGTGAAAAATCACCTCGCGCTTTACAATTCAGTCGATTCCAGGAAGAGAGGCCAGCCGCTGCAAAAGCACGATCGCCAAACTTGGTGTTTGGACTACGCTGGGGTTTACAAAGTCTTCCCGTATTAGAAAATATTTATCCTCAGTATTTATCATTAACTTACTATGCCCCTTCTATGCCCTTACTACGTCTGATCGTCCTTGTTTTCATGAAAATTAAAAGGATCAAGATATTCTGCACATGGTGTTTCAATGCATTGTCCTACCCACCGTTACTTTTACTGCTCATATAACCTATACCAATTCCAAGCGTTTATTTTACTTTTGACAGCTCGATTATGTATCGATTAGGGATGTCCTAGTGCGTTACCGAATCGATTCCTCATAAAAATCAACTTTATTTATGAAAAAGTTTTAATCAAATTAACACATTTATATTTTATTTTTGCTCAACATTTTGTAGTTTATAAACATACCCAGACGTTTAAAGCAGAGTTTAGATTACAAAAGCGCAGTCGTAAAACTTTTTTTTTTTTAACAGTCTTTATTCAATAAAAAATATTACAAAAAATACATTATTTCTTTACAAAAGAAACTTTAAATACAGTCCCGATAAACTCCTTAATTGGAGTTTGTCATCGGGTGCAGGAGCTACAGAAAACCCAAATATGCATAGGACTATTTTATTGTCATAATGTAAATTGAGAAATTCTGTGTCACGACCAACAAAGAAAAAAAACAAATAGGTTTCAATTTCTATCACATTTTATATTTTTTCATGGATAAAATCAACTATAATAATCCTCGTTGCATAAGTAGGCTCAATAAACATCGATATCGATAAATATCGGAGCTAAAGAACATGCGCTTTACTATCGCAAAGAAAAAAACATGAAGTATTGCATTTTTCGGTCTGTGGTTGCCTGTTAATAATTACGGAACTTTATAGGCGCCCTTGTGTCAAAAATAAAATAAACGCCAAAGATAAAAATATAAAATTCAAACATAACAAAGAATAATTAATATATATTTAAAATAAGAAAAAAAAAGTTAAACTAATAAATGAAATAAATCTTGCCAATAGCGTCCGCGGTATCCGGATATCATGAATCGCTCGGTTAAAAAATGTGCCAATAGCTGTTTCCCGCCAGGCGGGGGGTGTGAGGGGAGGAGCGCCCTGATTGGTCGCAGTCCGGTGCAGGGAGGGGTAGGGGGGGCACAACACCGTTGCGCAGATTCCTGACGATTCTCGGAACTACGGCCCTAGCGGAAGACCAGGGGACTTATGCCCGAGACAGACGGTCGATAGTGGAGTTGACGAATTTCATTAATTGTCGAGTGGTTTTTGAATTTTTGCTCTTTTACTTTACTCGTGTTAAGGCGAAATATTTATAATTGAAATCAATAATAATTAAGAATACTTTTAACACAATTATTCAATTACATTAGAGTATATTATTGAAATATACATTGTAGGAATAATATATTCAAACTTTTTATTATTTTTATAAATAGGGTACATTAAATACTAATATAAAATGCACGATCGATTTTTTTTATAATTGTTATCAAATATCATGTATTTAGTCAAATTAATACTATCCATAAAGAAAAAAAAATAAAAAAACGCGTTTTAAAAAGAATTTTGAGAATTTTATTGAATCTGCCATACTTATGAAAACTTTTGTGAGAATTTTTTTTTTCAAGCTTAAATTAAAAAGTCATATTACACAATCGTCTCCAAATACGATGTAGATTTACCAGTTTCCCGCTTGTACATCGAGTTTTGTAACATCCTGTATAGTGTATATACAATATTTATTACTACGCACTCACATTACATTATATGTATTACATGTATATTTTTTAGATGTAGATAAGTACTTCTGTTTTTATTTGATATTACGAAAACTTACGAAGTTATCTTACGTAGTCGATAAGAAAATATAAAAGAACATTATACCTCAATCTTGATATAATTTCTTAGAAAATATTAGCCATTAAATTATATTTCTTAATCAAAAGTCTTAGTAACTAACTAGGCGTGGATCTGATATAATAATAATTCACAAAATCACGAAGATCTTTTTATTCTTTCTTCCGACTTTAATCATTTACTTATCTATTGCGCATGCGTAGTACGAAGCACTAACTGTCTTAGGGACTCTAGCACACGCTCATTTTTGGTGATTTAAAAATTTATTTTCGTATTCATTATTTCAACCAATTTTATAGGCTAGAAAACCTGATATCATAAAACACACAGGCTCCAGAAAAATAGACTTTTATTTCTGTGATCTTAGTGGAATTGACCACGAAAACTTAGTTAAAATAAAATAAAAAATTAACTCTTCCATTGTTTATGTGTATTCTCTGTTATTAAAACAATTGAACAATCAATTGATTATTTTTATACTGAGAGATTGGTTGGAAGACAGAACTACTTTATATTGATTCACCATAATTTGATGTAATGGTTTTAGCAATGTATACCCATATTTTCTCGTATATCTATCTTTTTTGTATTTTCATATTTTGTAAACTTCTTTAATATTTGTAAATTGATTAATTTTTCTGTAACTTTATGTTGTATATATTTCTATGTTAATTTATAATTTTTGTTAATGGCACCCGATGACAAACTGCAAAAATTGCGGTTTATCGGGACGGCATTATTTTTAAGTTATGATTATTTCTTAATAAAGACTGTTAGACAGTTCGAAAAGTTCAGAAAATCGCCAAACGATACGGCTAACGTTTACGTTAAGATAACGTTTGTTAAACATGCTACGCACCCTGTTATCAAAATCTAATCCAATTACACGGTCGTGGAATTGTGCATACGACCACAAAGAGCTCTCAAAATGGTCGATAATTATTAAAGAAACAATTATAAAAGCTTTCGAACAAAAATACGATAAGTGGTGATTTATTTATTTCAACATAAAAAAGGTAAAGGTGCCTGTAAACGACGTAATATATCAATATAATAATAATAAAAATTTATTCCAAATTTTGAGGTGGAGAGTGCAAGCCTCAAAGGAAATTAGACAAATAAAATATTTTATTTATTTATTTTTATTGTTTTAACGCCCTAAGGGCTTTTACATAGACATTTTTAAATGTTACACAGTAAGTAGCTATTCATTATACAGAAAAAGAATAAGAATTCGTCGTAATCAAAAAGAAAACCAAGACTTCTCTTAACCCTTAAATGCATGATTTTTTCTTTTGAAAAAAAATGTTTTTACGTAGTATTCAGTCATTGGAAAAGGGGAAAAATAATTTTAAAAAAGTTGTAAGGTTTTTAAGTACATTTCAATAGAAAAAAGTGTTTGTTGCCGTTCGGCAACGGTGTGCATTAATAACATTGAATAAAATTACATATCATAATAATTTATTTATTGATCCATAGTATATTTATATAAAATAAGTGATAAGAATATGTCCAGGTACAGGGAAAATAATAATTAAATATGTGTTTGTACCTACATCCCTACATGTACAGTACATGCATACGTAGAAATAAAAGGGAAACATACTGAAATTATCACTAAATACGTCATGTTCGAATTTTTTTATATTCAATTTTTTTAAACTAATTTTTACGAAAATTTAGTAACGAATCGTAATTGAAAGTAAAAACAATTAAATCGTCATTGCAGGTTTCAAACCTCCAACAATATGGCGCTTTATATAAAATTATTTTTATAGTTTTTATTGTAAAAAGTTAACGATTAGACCACGATAATAAGATCAGTTACCTTTTTAAATCTACCTTAATAAATACCGTGATCCAATTAAAGTAGAGATTTTAGATTTATGAAATCAATTGATTGCAATCAACAATGGAAAATGGAACCTTTTACATTGTTCACAAAAAACAACTTATAATTTATAATATCTAAGAAGCTTTTATAACAAAAGCTTACGCCTGAAATAACCGTGTTGTCGAAGGTAAAATTAATTTAAAATTAAATATTTCACCGAATTAGCTTGAGTTAAAATTTCCAACATGTTTATTAGTTTTCATCAGTTATTAAATAAAAATTGAGCTTCGGAAGAGACCTTTTATTTTATGCATTAAAAACATAGGTTCCCAAACTCATTTGACCCTTGGCCCCCCTTCTAAACACAAAATTACACAAGGCCCCCCTGGAACCCTTTTTAAATGATATACAACAGAAAAATGTAGTGTACTTATTTTTTATACATTTAATTATAGTGTCATAAATAAGATGCGCGAACGCTGTAACGACAATGTAGACCAACCATCATAGGCCCATAGCGGTCGATTCATGATCTACATGTGTACTCATATAATTTGAAACATCACAAAATCATAAATGATATTTATTATACGTATGTACATCCTGTAATAACAGATTTTTAAAAATTCTATAAGGTCATACATTTTAGCACCTCATGGCCCCCTGATTGCTTCCCAGGGCTCCCTTATTCCCCCAGAACCAGAGAAGGCCCCCTCACCTTTGAGAACCTATGATTTAAAAGTTTGTTGAATTTACATATAAATACAGCCTCCGTAGTATATCAGAAGATGCTGATAAGGATGTAGGCTTAGAGTTCGATTCCCGGTGAGATAATAAAGAAAAAAGAAGAAAAAAATCCCAGTTTTATGATTTCTTGGTCTTATCTGTTATTAGGCTTTTTGTAAATAAAATAATTAAATGACAAGCGAAAATAGTATTTTGTCTAGTTTCCCACTACGTCATCAATATGCATCTACGTCATCACTAGTCACACGTTTTGTGTATTGGCCAAAGTGCTGGAGTCTTGGAATTTGATATTAAGTGGTGTTATGAAATTAACCCTAGGAAGCGTATATTTTTAGACGTTTTGAATGGAAACGCCCCTTATAAGGAATTCTGGTTCGAAGATATTGTCTTATAGATTTCCAGGTAACGGAAGTCGAACCCCTAATCCCACGATTATAAAATATAGCTTTTCCAATGCATCCAGCGATATAAAATCACTTACCGTGTTAAGCGTCAAGTCTTCTCACCGTTTGGAGTCAAAGATCACGAGAGAATATTCCCATGCTGGTATTACCTACCTAGAAATCAACAACAAACCATTTCTCCATTCAAAATATCAGTCGTATTGGGAAAGGAAAAATAATTAAAGATAGTTTATTTTATTTGTATTTTTGTATACACGGAGTAACAAAACTCGTAGTACAACCCGAAAACTTGTGAGTCTATATTATATGTAGGTATTTGGAGTCGAATGTGTAAGATGATTTTTGAATTTGAGCTTCAAAAAAAAATTTCTTTCGCCTTTCAAAGCTTTCATAAGTAGGTACCGTAGATGAAATGAAATTGAACAAACTCTTGTTAAATTAAGTTTTTACATTTGTTTTCCTAATACATTATATTATTTGATAATAATTTGGATTTTTTTTTTTAAAAAACTACATATTCGACTCCAAATATTATGTAGATTCACCGGTTTCCCGCTTGTACATCGAGTTTTGTTACACCATGAATATCTAGAAAACAGTTAAATATTATTTCTGGTTTTATCATAAATAGCCTTTACGAGTTAGTTAGTCATTACGTAAATTGGAGACATCATATGATATTGAATATACCTACATCAGATCACAGATCATCAATATATCGACATGTCAGTACAAAAGCGATATTAACCTTGAATCGAAGTAAATCCATAGAAATTCGTCGACACAAGGTCAATGATCGCTTGTATCGACTCATTACCGACCTCTATCTACATGTAGATTTATTGGTGACCACTTATAAGCACTGCTAAAAAAAGGGTTGATTTTTAATTAATAACATTGATCGTGTAATGTTATTGAAATAAGAAACTACTCGAATTTTATTTTGCGTCTTCATTTACTGATTCAAAAGTAAAATTGGTATTGTCCCTGGAATGTTAAAGAAATTTGCGTGAAAAAATTTTCGCAGCTTCATTTAGGAAGGCACAGGAAAAAATCAAAGAGATTTAAAAAATACTATTACAATAGTATTAGTGGACTGTGTAAATTATTGTTTTGTTTGTTATTTTTTTACTGTCGGAAAAAAAACTTTAACCCGTAAAATGCTTTCCTCAGCACGGGGTTCCCCAGTGAGGAATGCATTAAAAATAATAATGTATCATCAAAAACTGTAATGTACTAAAAATGAATATTTAACAAAAAAATTGTATTACTTTTCACTTCGATGTATTATTAGAAAGCACAGTAAGCTTATTGTTTTATAACATTTATTTTTATTACACCGAGAATTCTCGTAAAAAACATATTATCAAACTTAGTACCTACATACTAAAATTTAGACCTACAAACCTAGTACCTACATACTAAAATTTATGAGGATGTAGAAGGCCGAGAAAGATGTGGCATGATCAAGTTAAACAAGTGCTTGAAAGTGGGCATGTAAGAAGTCTGAATAATCGACGTGCGTGCATGAGAAGATGTATGAATGTGGAGGAAGCAAGAGAAGTATGCCAGGACAGAGTGGTGTGGGGTTCTATCCTCTCTGCCTACCCCTTTGGGGAAATGGCGTGATGGTTAGTTAGTTAGTTAGTTAGTTAGTACCTACCTACAATCCACAAAAAAGTAAGATCGTCTTGAATCCCCGTTAGAAAATAAATAGTCGTGAAAAGCAGCATGAAAATTGGTGTTTACAAACGTATTCCTCGATTTTCTCCCTGAAATTTAACATTAGAGCGATGATTTTTTCACACATTTTAGATATCGACTAGATACGTGTCTGTATCGTCTTATTTTTTGTAATAATTTATTAATCTCCTTTAATAAATAAAATATTTAAAAAGTAAGACAATTGACACACGCATCTAGTTAATATCTAAAATGTGTAAAAAAATCGCTGCTCTAATGTTTAATTCCAGGGAGAAAATCGAAGAATACGTTTGTATGGAAAAGCGGCCGTGAGGCACGTGGTGGAATATGCTCTTAACGTAGCCATATCGTAGGTTATAGATTTGCAAGTTTTTTGAAAACCTGTAGGCACTTTAACATTATCTTCATCATCTATTATTATAAATTTAAAACAATAGTTAATTTAATAAAATCAAATTCGATTTTCGGTTGTATTGATTATACTTTTATTTAGTGACAGCTGTTTCGCGTTGTCGGAGTGTTTTCAAACAGTTTTAAAACGCACCGGTAAGGCGAAACAGCTGTCACTAAATAAAAGTAAATAATTGGTACAAAAAATCAGCTTTTATTTAATAATATGGAGTTGTAAAAACACCCCAATCAATTAATCAGAATAGTTGTTAAAAGTAACACTTAGTTTGAAATTATGAAGAGTTATTTTTAAATAATGTTGTAGGTTCCTTGAAAAACCATTCTTGCTATGGTACCTATACTAATTTTGAAGCTTTGCCAGAAAGTAGGGAAGTAGTAGCAGTAGTAGGCCGAGTATAAGAAGTATTTACATAAATGATCTTTGATTTACGACTTTAATCTCAGTGTGTTGTTAATGGCTTTTGGTACTAATAACAATTTTCCTCAATGGGCCATTTCTAACTGTTTTACTTGTACTTCGTTACAAACTCGTGACGTTAAACAGCAATAAACCAGTTATTTATTACAATTTAATGTTAGAATTTTGCAAATTTGATAGTACGACTTATCGCCATCTGACGCTTTGTACTGATGAACTTTGTACTTTCAATGAATGAATGAAGAATAAATAATGTGTACTAATATAGGTACTTACCGATGTTTACTAATATAGGTAGGTACTATTTACTTATGTTTACTATTTACTTATTATTTTACTAATCATTAAAGATTAGTTGTTGAATTCATAAATAAATTAGTACCTACATTTATGTTACGTTTTAACAATTATTGGTTTATAATTTTAAAGTTAATGTGTAAAAACAAAAAGGTTGACGAAGTTAGACGAATTAGAAAAAGTTAAAAATAAATTTTGTCCATTCGCGAAAAATTGGCTTCATGAGAAGGGCCCAGAGAAGTGTCTTGAGATGGTCACCCCACCAAAATAGATGTTTAGTATTATATTAATTTAAAATATCTACAAGGAAAAAAAGAAGTATTGTAAATGAATACCTCAGCACGAGCATTGCCCAGTGAGGTATTTCATAGATCTAAAAAAAAATAATTATTATATGTAATAAATAAAAAATATAAAAAGTATTCATACAAATATTACAAATTTAATTTTTAAAATATGTTATTATTTTCCTTAGTAAAAAATAAATAAAGCAGGTACCTAAATCGACTTTGTTTGGAAATAGGCATTGAGCCACAATACTGTTATATAAACGAGGAACAAACATTGTATGAATACAATATAAAAGATATTAACATATCATTTATTACAACATATCATTTACTAGACAGAATACGTTTAAGAATTTGATCATTTTTTACATTTCTCTTTAATTTATTGCATATAATTTTTAGAATACGGACATTAAAATATGTATTAAAGAAAATTTGCAATAGGTAGTTTAGAAATTAATTACAAGCGGATATGATGATGCCAAAAACACTGCATTGGTACCTTCGAACAAGAATTTCAGAGAAGTGACTTTGCATACTTGAAAAATACTACCGTGACTAAGGTGTCTAGTTAGTATCTACGTCATCACTAGACATCTACGTCACACGTTTCGTGTATTGGCCTAAGTGCTGGAGTCATTAGACGGTTGAATTTGATAAGTGGTGTTATGAAATGAACCCTAGAAAGCGCATATTTTTAGAAAATTTGTACGGAAACATGATGTTCAATGATGGTTACGTCAAGAATTAATCCAAAACATCTTTAAGTTTTTAAAAATCTTGCTATTATTTCTTAGAAGCTAATCAAACATTTACTATGAAGTACTTTTTTTTTTCTTGAAAAAGTACTTCATAGTAAATGTTTGATCTAAAATTAATGCGACCGTGAAATTGTCTGTTTCGCGGTAAACGCGTGTTAACCTTAATAAGGAGCGTGTGAAACTTCATTTAAGTTGAATGATGCGGCACGCGGCATTAAAACGAAAACCTATTTATATAATATATGGCGGCAAAATGTTGTTTGATACCAGAATAAAAGAAAAAAATATTAAAAGCTTCGACGAAAGCACAATTAATTCATTTTAGGTTTTTTAAATGATGGATTAGTTGTCCCTAAAACTAAAAATAAATATGGGCAGAGAACATTGGAATACATTGTTCCAAAATTATTTAATATGTTGCCAATGGAATTAAAAAAATCTTTAAGTAAAATGAAAATATTGGCTCCTTGAAGATCTGGCTTGGAGAAAGAGCTGTTTTGTATTGAATCTATTAGTATTTCTAAATTCTTTCTTCTTTTTCTTCTTTCTTTTTTCTTTTTCTTTATGGTTAAATATTATTTCTTAGACTAATTTATTTTTACTTTACTTTGCACTCTAAAACAGCTATAATTTTATTTTATTATTTTTTTGTTGCACCCGATGACAAATTGTAAAAATACAGTTTATCGGGACAAGATTGATGTATTAATTTTAATTTTAAGTTTTTCAAGTTTGTAAAATTGTTTATTATAAAATAAATAAATAAATACAATCCGAGGCACGTTTGGTACCTTTCAGAAAAAAGTTAAAGTATCTAAAGGCTAAATTCAAATAATAGTTCTTTTGCTATCCATTTTGACACAAAAGGAACTATTATTTGAATTTAGCCTTGACTTTAACTTAACTTTACGTGATACCTAATAATTGATTTTGAAGTATCTACCCACACTCGCAGATTTCGTTTAAATAAGAAAGTTTCGTCAAAAGATTTTATTTTTATGTTTGAAAGATAAATTTGGTTTCTTTCTATCAAAATTAATTGCAGCAGGTTATTTTATATAATTTTCACGCCCTCTAGGGCTTTTACATGAAAAATTACTTAAAGAAAACACATAAGTGAGTTTAAAAAAATTGGTAAGTAAATTAGTGTAATGTAGAAATAAGTACATGAAATGGCTCTGTTTACCCAGCCAATGGCCGGTCATTAGTAATAAATGTAAACGCTTTGGTACCTGATCCCCTTAAAAAAATACAATTATGAAAACATTTTTTTTTTTTTTCAGAGCTGAGACAATCCTGGCTTCATCATGAGACGGCTAGAATAAAAATGGCGGACCGGGGTCCGGGTATATTTTTCAGAAAATATCTAACTGGAACGTGTCTCGCCTTCCTCATATTCTTGGTAAGTCCCTTAGTTTACATCAATAATAACACTTACACTATATAACTTATGTTTGTAGGTATTTAATGTTTTTCCAAAACATTCCCACAAGTTATGTAAAACTCAACGTTTGGATAAGCGCGAAACCTTTAGTAACTTTTCATCGTTGCGCCTGCAAATACCGTTATGTAAATAAATACAATTTTTCATAAATAGGAAAAAACTGGTTTATTTCAAAATACCTTTCATTTGTTACAAAACAAATAAACTAAAAGATAGAACCTGTTTGTCGGATTTAGTATTATAGCAATAGAATATTAATAAAACAATAGAATAGGTATTAAATAAAACAATATTCGCAAAATATAGTTATTTAGGACAAAGTGTAAAAAATATATGTGTGAGAGTTATTAGTGTAGATAAGAATAGTTAAGAAAATAAATTAAGTGTAATGTTATAATATTAGTCTATGTAAAATTATATAGTACTAAATAAATATAATAATAAAAATAATAATAAAAAAGGTCAAAAAAGGCGCAAAGACGTACTACTTTCCCCTAGAGGACTGAATTGGTAAACAAAATGCAGCGAATCTCTTTAATTTGTTCCATGAAGGCAAGATGATCAGTCTTACGCGCCAGTATCTACAAGGTATCACACATGAAATATTAATATGAAAATCACAGTCACGTAGATAAATATTTTTAACCTTTAGTGAAGCGCGGTGTTGGAAAAAGAAGGATGAAAGTAGACTGAATGCTGTTGAAATGCGATCTCTCACGGGGAATGTGTGGTGAGACTATGTATGATAGGTGTACAAATAATGTCGAAATTAGAGCAGAGTGCAAGGGATAAGCATTATCGACAAAATTAAGAAAGGGCTTTTACGATGGTTTGTGGTCATGTGGAGCGAATGAGTGATGAAAGAACGGCTAAAAGAAGTTTAAATGCAAGTGTGCCCGGATGTAGAAGCCGCGGAAGGCCGAGCAAGACATGGCATGACCAAGTACTTCAAGTACTTGAAAGTGGACATGTGAAAAGTCGGAATAATCGGCGTATGTGCATGAGAAGATGTATGAATGTAGAGGAAGCAAAGGAAGTCTGTCAGGACAGAGTGGTATGGCGTTCTATCCTCTCTGCCTACCCCTACGGGGAAATGGCGTGATGGTTAGTTAGTTAGTTAGTTAGTTAACCGAAATGATTGTTTTTTTGGCGAAAGGTACATAAATAAATAAATATAATCATAATTGTGAATCCTTGGTACAGTGTTATGTTTTCTACTAGCTCTTTGATGAATGTGAGTAAAATTACAAAGATACTAGTTTTTTAATTAGAGACAAATAAACGTTGTGATAATTATCTATTTATGGAAGTTTTCTGAGACAGGAAAATAAATATAAGCTACCTACTTCCTTTCTACAAATTAATTTATGACTCTCTGCTGAACAATGCTTAGTATTTTATGATAGTACTTTCATTTTAAATTATGGAACAATGTTTATCTGGAATGTAGAGCATAATATCGAGTCTTTGTACCGTTTATTTCATGGTAGTAATAAGAGGTTAAACAATTGTGTTATTCAGAAGGAGATGTGTAATCCACGCCACTAAAATCCAAAATCATTTATAATGCGGTTGTACCTACAGAATAAATAATTAATAATGTAACTGATGCAGGGTTCAAATAAACATAACAAAGGCTAGGTATATTAAATTAACACGTGTATACATTTTATGGAGATAAAATCATAGAAAGCGGATATAGAATGATGATGATGATAATCTTTATAATATTATCGAATATAAATTATCATATTTTGAATAATTACGTATTACTTTTTTATTGAAGATAATTAAGCTTAAATCTAGGTGGTTGTCCCAAAATCATATTAGTTTGTCGGCGCGCGTTTCTAATACTACATTACCATCAACATTCTACATTATTACTAAGTTAATTAAAAATTAAAAACAAAAAACTTTCATCATCATCATACCATATCCGCTCCCTATGTAGAGCATATGGAATCCACAAACTGCCTCCAGGCCAAGCGATCGGCCGCCAGCTCCCGTGCATCCTCCCAAGTCAAGTCCACATCCCGCAACTCTGACGCAAACTGCCGACGAATTGTCAACAGTGGACGACCAGGACGCCGAGAACCTGATGCCTTGTAAAATAGGCAAGCATGGTTAAGGCTCTCGGGAGGCATACGTAGTATATGGCCTAGCCAGCCGAAACGCCAAAGTTTATATCGAATAATAGGTACCAACTAGATATTGGTCTCCATGATTCAACTATTTGATCTTTATATTTAATTATTTAAAAGTATTTATTAATTTTAAACATTTAAAAAATATACAGGGTGTACAATCCAAATGGGTCAGTATGGAGAAGTCGGAAACTATGAGAGATAGCGAGATCTGTTCTTAGGAACCATGACGTCGATTTTAGATTTAATAATAATTACATTCAAACTTTTTTATTAACTCTCTCATACATAACCGGGAATCGAACCTGGTCAATATTTTTGTAACCGCGTTAAGTAAAAAGGACCCAATTTGGCTATGAAATCTTGTGTAAACACAACTGACAGTAAATTAGACTAAAATGCCCACAGTTTTATTAATTTGCAAAAAGTCGTGAAAAATATGAATCGATCATCAATTATCTGAAGAGACCACATATGCATATCTTATCTGCATCGGTATTATGCATTACAAATAGCGTTTATAAAAAAATAGAACGCATTTGTTCAGCGGGCGTACCAATTCATTTAAAATTTAAAAAATGGAATACTGGATTTGGAATTAACTTCAAACGAAACACGGCTTTTCATAACCTCCTCGTGTTGATTTTTGATAACTTTCACATTATTATTGTGTTATGTGTTGTGTACTGTTTATAAAATGCGTTTAACGAATGAAGAACAGTTAGATCTATTGGAAACCATTTTGAACATTTGCTGAAATAAAATAATTATCTTATTGGTGGGTTTTTCTTTTCAATTATTTAAACAAGATTCCATTAGTGTTGTGCTTCTTGCGACTTGCACAATTTATACACATTGATTTTGACCAGGTTCGATTCCCGGTTATGTATGAGAGTTAATAAAAAAGTTTGAATGTAATTATTATTAATCTAAAATCGACGTCATGGTTCCTAAGAACAGATCTCGCTATCTCTCATAGTTTTTCCGACTTCTCCATACTGACCCATTTGGATTGTACACCCTGTATATTAGCTTTTTTAACACAGTGAAGTTCTAGTTGCTGAACAAAACGTATAAATCGCAAAAACACATTATTTTTTACTAAATATTAACAAATACCTTTGCATTTCTCTTAATAAAATAAAACTCTACACTCTACACGATATTAATTTATGTAGGTACTAACTGACTTATTAGAACCTGAATGTTAAATTTATTAAACATTAATGAATCGGTTTAATGCATGTCGTTAGTTTTAATGATCAAACATAAAAAATAACGCATATTATCTAATATTTGGATAAAATATAGAGAATGTGCTGACATTGGTTACATAATAATTATGCTCAAGTAGGCTACATGGTAAGGATGGTTACAATGAATGTACCACCCTTTCCCTAGACTGTTTTAAATACTATTGAGTCTTTTTTCAGTCCAGCACAACTCTACCGATTTTTTAAAATTTAATTCGCGAAATTTAAAAGAATCAGTTGTGACTGGAAATAGCGGAAGAAAAAAGAAGGTTATATACGCGACCAAATGCTTTAATTGCCCCTATCACTGTCTCGGCTCTAAGATTGTCATAAACACATTCATCCCAACCTGCTCAAGGAGCTGGCCCAAATTTTCAGTGAAAGGGATATTAGTAATTCTACCCCTTTTTTTATTACCTACTACTACTAATTACCTACTACCTCCCGCCCAACCGCAGCCTCCAGCCCGCCCCCAGCCAACCACACCCATAAGGTAAGGGTGGTTGCATTCAAAGAAACAGTGTACGTGAACACCTTATTGATAGGTAGTTACACCTCAGTAGGGTAGGTTTTTACTACTTGAATAAAACGCCGCGCGCCGGTAGCTTTTAATCGCAGGTATAAAATGAAAGTCATTAATTGCTATTAAAACTTTTCTTCATAAACCGTATTTTTTCATAAAGTTTTAAAGTAATAGAAAAGTCAAATTATACTAAAAAAATAATAAAAAGTTTGAAATATCCCCGTAGTAGACTCCAATACCACACTATCCTGAATATAAAAATAATAAGTAGGTATAACAAATAAAAAGTTAAACCCATAAACAGTTACATGTTTTTCGATTTACGATATGTTAAGTACCTACTACTATTACTTTCCCTTATCCGCAACTAATGGTGCTTAGGGCACTCGTTGGTACACCAAGTGTAGTGTGTCTTGATCATTTTTATTACATGAAGGTATTATGATAAGTCTTACGCTTCAGTATCGGTTCAAGGTTCACACATGAAATATTATACGTAAATAAATATTTTATGCTGACCCCCTACAGGAATCGAACCCGCGACATTATGCGTGGTACCTAATTATTAACTACTAATTGATTACTAATCAATCGTTATTGATAACTCACTAATATGCTTCAGGTTGTATAGAATACCCTGCTAATTTAAAGTCGTAATACACATAATATAAGACGGTGGTGAATATGTAAATAAGTAGCAGTTGGAGCGCGCATTACGTTGCTGCTCTAGTTACTCCTTTGTCCCCGTTGTCTAGGGACCATGTCGAGTGGGTAACATACATGCTCTGTAACCTCATCAAATCATTGTAAATCACATCAGCAGCGCTTGTATTACTGCCACTAATATTAATAAACATCAAGAGAGTATTAAGAGCATACTACACCACGTGACTTGCGGCCACTTCCCATCCAAACGTATTCCTCGATTTTCTCCCTGGAACTCAACATTAGAGCAATGATTTTTTCACACATTTTTTATATCGACCAGATGCGTGTTTGCATCGTTTTATTTTTTAAACAACTTATTTATCTCCTTTAGCAATACAAACACGCATCTGGTCGATATCTAAATTGTGTGAAAAAATCATTGCTCTAATGTTAAATTTCAGGGAGAAAATCGAGGAGTACGTTTGTATGGGAAAGCGGGCTCGAGCCACGTGGTGGAGTATTTATTTAATTATTTACAAAAATAATAATAATATCTTTTATTAAGCATTATCTTTGATACAGTACATACATAAAACAAAAAAGAATAAAATAAAAATGCTCTTAACTCCGTGATCAATTGAGTGCGAGCAACACTATTAATTTATTTTGGTTTGATTTTGTTTTTTACATGCATTGAAAATAGTTCAAGTAAGTACCTATATTATGTAATAGGATACGTGTAGGTAAAAAATAACACTATACTATTATGAAACTACTATTACTTCTTTCCCTTTTCCGCACCAGTCCAAGGTATTACCAATAAAATATTTATTTACATATTTACATGTGAATATTATGATAAACATGTCAATCACACAGGTGTGATATCTTGGACTGGTACTAAAGCATATGACTGATCATATTACCTTCGTGTAATAAAATGATCGAGTTACACTGCACTTGGTGTTTAGATGCAGTGCCCTATGCACCATTCGGTGCGGATAAAGGGAAGGGGTTATATTTAGACAAGTAAGAAACATGTAAGATGCATGTATGAAACATTTATAATATTACTGTACTATTAGAGACTGTCCTCTTTATAAATAGCATGTCACAAAACTTCATTACAATAATATGTAAATTGCGTATTTAATTATGGAACTGTTTTCTCACATGTGATGGAATTTGAACCCACAACCTTTGGTTCCACAGAATAATGCCATAACTAATAAGTCATAGCTACAATCCTCTTGCGTGTGGTGAAATTATGTGAAAAATGTTTTGTACAACAGAGTCAAGCCACAAAATGAAACATTAGTTTTAAATTACAACATTTTGAGTGTTTTCAAATACTTGTACACAAATCTAGATTTTTCCCATGACGGGAGTAGGTATATATAAAGTAAAACATGTTGCCTGGTGTGGATATTCGCTAATAAGCGGAATGGGGAATGTTGTAGTACGTCAAGTGGCCACTTAACCCAATGACAGGTCGTAAGCCCTGTAAACGCTTGAATATCCAGATTCCCGAATTTGAATAAAATCCACCTCATCTCTGTAGAGCTATAAAAATCAATACATTAGTTTTTTTATATTTTTATGATAAAGTCGGAATAAAGGCGTGTTTGCAAAATAAGATGTATGGGAAGGTATCTATCTTGTCATTGGCTAGGTTTATTGGTCAATTGATGTTTAATATTATATTACAATATTCCGTCATATTTGAAATCCAGGGATTTACAAATAGATTTGAACATAATACTGCAAATGTAGTTTGTTTGACAAAATTTCGAAATATTTGTGTATCCTGTAAAAAGTATTTATAAAAACCTTGTTAATAATTTTCGTTTTTTAAAACCCCAAGATAAAGTAAAACAAATTATTCATTTGAATTCCAGGATAAAAAGATAAATAAGCATAGGTATTCAAAATAAACCTAACATAAATTAAAGAATAAAACAAAAAGACCTAGGGTACACTTTTCAATAAAAATGTTTTTAGTATATTATGAACTTATGATACAAAAAATAGGTTCGGTTTCACTGTCAATTTAAAGTCATAATTTGAGGTTATTTTATTGAATTTTTTGCATTTGTCAGCAAATCTTACTAGATATGCGAAAATAAAATAAATAGATAAATTACTAAATGCTACCTATGTAAATTATTCAGACGAAATAATGTACCATGTAAATATTTAGTTAATGATTGATTCCATTACATGAATTGAATCCCTTTGATTATTCTCTGTTACGAAATATTCATATACAAATTATAAAATTAGTAGATACCTATTTTAAAGGGAAAAATAAAGTTATTACGGTTTTCTTAACATTCGAATCGAGTTACTCATAAACTGACTGCCTTTTGCATAACATCATTAATTTTATTTAATTAAACCCGTATTTCTACTGAGATTTAATAGATGCAGGCTTATATGGAATTCACAGAAATAAATACGGGTTCTTAATAGGGTTTTATATTATACATGCCAAGGGGTTAAGGTTTATGGAATAATACACTATTAGGAATTCTCATATAACAAAAAATACTCTTAAAATACTTTGCTATTGGATTCACACTAATTAAAGTACCTAATTTTTTTTTTAAAAAAAATCAAAGGGACAAATGAATTTGATTTGTCTCTTTATTCATGCTTGGTTATTTTACAAAGCATCGGGTTTTCGGCATCCTGGACGTCCACTGTTGATAATCCGCCCGCAGTTTGCGTCAGAACTAAGGGACTTGGGACAATGCATGGGAACTGGCGACCGAGCCCTTGGCTTGGAAGCAGTTTGTGGAATCCGTATCCTCCACATAGGGAGCGGATATGGAATGTGGGTGTGATGATGATGATGATGATATTGAAAACATCAATACTGTAGAACACTAAATCGAAATCTGAGCCCCACTCTACTTCGATTTTGATCAGGAACTTCAAGTAACAAATAATAATCAGGAAACATTGCAATTGGTGCACTTAGCACCCTAAGAGCCTTCGCAGACTAGAGACTTTCTATTGGGCGATAGTTCAGTCGGGCTTTTAATCAGTATAAAGATGTATGCAAGTGCGCATACTACAACGATCCGGTATCGGCCGATTGCTAAGTTTAATAGGCCTTGCGATTGCCTTTAAACTATCCTATCGATAAACTATCGGCCGATAGCTTAATAAGTATGGCGCTCTTCCACGCGGGCACACTTGCCGATCGTTTAATCGGGCGATAGTTTTCTCTTTCGTAGTATTGCAGCAATACTAACTTTTCTTCACAATATTGTTCCAACATTCATTGCGACCGCTCTCTTCAAAAGTCGTTTATTAACTGGAAAATCATTCGAGAGCAGTTGGCCGACTGTTTTCTAGTCTGCGCACTCATCACCAACCCGACTGTTTTGTTGATTCAGTGTGCGCGCTAGCAGCCCAACCCGACTAAACTATCGCCCGATAGGAAGTCTCTAGTCTGCGGGGTACCTTAAGGTATATTTATACGAAAACGGCGAAATATAAATTATCCATAATAACAATAATAATGCAGTGGTCTTTGCGCTATTGCATGTATGGGACATGATAAAAAATAAAGTTCAAAATTCGATTAATATTTCGCAGTGTATTTCATTGGCCATATTATGTTTTTTTTACTTATTGCTTTTATACGCCTAGGCGCGCCTGTCAGAAAATAAAATGCAATTTACGAAAGCTTTATTGTGTTGTAAAAACTGTGACAAACGCATTATTACGTGTTAAGAAAGGCACGTCATTTTGTTTACCGCTACTTGACGGAGTCAAGCTGAGATTAATATCTCAGATTATGCAAGCGGGTCACCAGACTCGTGGTAGAGTCTGGCATAATGCAATTTGGGATGCATGCTGGGTTAGGCTGGTCGACGCTGGTATTCGTTGGTGGACAATATAGGTAGCGTCCCATTTTCAGTGATTAAATTGAAAGAAAAATATAACAGAAACAAAAACAAACAGCACAGCAAAAACATAGTATCTATTAGATTTTTTTAAAAGGCAAAATAACAATGAAACTAAAAACGTACTATTTTTTTTTTGTTGATTAACTAAAACGCTTTACGCCTAAATAATCAAGATCTTGATTATAATTTACAAATATCATTATTCTGGGTAAAGGTGCTTAAGCACCATAGGTCTTGTCTGAGGAACAGAATTTCATTATTTCAGAGTCTGCGAGTGGGAACATTCAAAGATTGTAAAATTTCAGGGACATCTAGTAAACAATTTATTATTTTTAAATATACGGATATTAGAGGTCCGTAGAGGCTACGTAGTTAAGATTAATAGCTAACAACTGCAAAAATAGGTTAACGGGTATTGGGGGGCCCTCTTTCTCCTCAGATAGGTTAAATTGGCATTTGAACTGTACGTACGAGTAGGTATAATTTGGCCCATTATTATTGATAATTTATACAGCGCCGTTTTCGTATAAATATACCTCAAGGGCGCTTTAAATAGTGAATTTAACGGCTCGTGAAATTTACAGTGAGTGAAAACTCAATTTCTAAATAGAAAATACCATTCATTATCAAAATGAATCAAAAGATTTTGAGAACATATAGGTCTTAGGTTTCTTTCGAAACATCACTTCACTCTCACAGTTGCGCACTTTTGGTGGGAGAGCATTCCGCAAAAGCGCGCTCTCCAAATTTTGTGCGCTGATTACGGATCGGTACTAAAACCCTGCCTATAGCTGTAGATGTAGCTGATCGAAGTGTGAGACGTCTTTCAGCTAGTTTATCTGGAATGCAAAGCTCTTTTAAATACTCTGGAGCGGCATCATGCATGGCTTTGTACATTAGCCAACAGAGTTTGTATTCTTCCCTTTGTGGAAAGCGCAGCCAGTGCAGTTTCTTTAGCAGTGGAGTAGATCAACTCAGGTATCTACTTGAAAGTGGACATAGTCGACGTTCGTGTGCATGAGAAGATATATTGATGTGGAGGAAGAGAAGGGAATGTGCCAGGAAAGAAAGGCGTGACGTTCTATCCTTCGGCCTTGCCTTACGAAAAATGGCGTGACAGTTTGTTAATTAGTTCATTTCATTATTTAATTATACCATATCCACTCCCTACGTGGAGCATATGGAATCCACAAACTGCCTCCAGGCCAAGCGATCGGCCGCCAGCTCCCGCGCATCCTCCCAGGTCAAGTCCACGTCCCGCAGCTTTGTCATTGTCAACAGTGGACGACCGGGACACCGAGAACCTGATGCCTTGTAAAATAGGCAAGCAAGGTTTAGGCTCTCGGGAGGCATACGTAGTATATGGCCTAGCCAGCCGAAACGCCTTCGCCGGATGACAGTAGATACCAAGGGTTGCTGTGTCCGTTGCCTCACCTCTGTGTTCCTTACAAAGTCAAACCACCGCACACCTAAAATTCTTCTAAGACACCTATTCTCAAAACTTAGTATTCTGCTGTCTTGGGCCCTAGTTAGGTGCCACGATTCGCAGCAATATATGACCAAGAAATACTGCACACAGTCTATCGAATTATTTCATTGCATTATGATTTCGGTATTTTAAAAAGGTGACTGACTGTGAAATACCGCGGTGATAGGATGCGGCGGAGATCGGAATGGTGTCACCTTGCACCGCATGCGCCCGTGCGCGCACTTGACCCGACGAACGCTTTCCAGTTGGATGGCCTTTGTTGACATTCCGGGGTACAGTAAATGGTGAATGGTCGGGTCGGGTGGACCCGGTAGGGGCGGAGACGTTGTATCTTACACCGTCACTTGCACCACAACACAGGGACGGAGTAGTCATCTTCTCAGTTCCGGGGATTACAGCAACTTTCTACATCTTGTTCTCTGTTTATTCGCTACATCGATTGTAAAGAAACTTGGACGAAAGACACTGGTCAGGGTAGGGAATAAAAAATAGGTTTATTGGTCAATTGATGTTTAATATTATATTACAATATTCCGTCATGTTTGAAATCCAGGGATTTACAAATAGATTTGAATATAATACTGCAAATGTAGTTTGTTTGACAAAATTTCGAAATATTTGTGTATCCTGTAAAAAAGTATTTATAAAAACCTTGTTAATAATTTTCGTTTTTTAAAACCCCAAGATAAAGTAAAACAAATTATTCATTTGAATTCCAGGATAAAAAGATAAATAAGCATAGGTATTCAAAATAAACCTAAAATAAATTAAAGAATAAAACAAAAAGACCTAGGGTACACTTTTCAATAAAAATGTTTTTAGTATATTAAGAACTTATGATACAAAAAAATGATCATCATCATCATCATCATCATCATACCATATCCGCTCCCCATGTGGAGCATATGCATTCCACAAACCGCCTCCAGGCCAAGCGATCGGCCGCCGCGCACCGGGTTAAAAAAAACTGTTGATGTTTATAATCTCATTGGTATTCGAACCCAAAATGTAGTGAGTTAAGCGTCTCAGCCACTCCACTACGTAGGTTGCCATTTTGTGATATTTTAAAATTAGTCAAAATAAATAATCCAAAATTTGAACTGATAGCATTCTTAAGTAAAAAACTAATGCGCTCTTTGAACGGGACAGACAACTGTACAGTTCATTGTTCAGAAAACTGTACTTAAGCGCGATCATAAGTTATTATTTAATGTTTGCACACAGGAATTGTTAATATAGCTAATAATGTAAATATGTTATTTGTTTTTTACGTTTTCCAAAGCATTTAATATATCGATATCTACTAAAACGTTTAAATAAAAAACATTAATTATCTGTTGCTCGATCACAGATCAGTACCGACTCGATAATAAGCGACGTGATAACGATTTCTTACCCATGGATGTTTTAACGTTTTCGCGATCACAATGGAACACGCGTTAAAAGTTATCGATCGGGATTATATTAAACGAGCGCATACTAGTCGCGAGCCATTTCCCGAGATATATCTTATTCGCACAAATCTTCATTCAATCTTTATTATAATTTAGCCGGTTTTCGGCAAGCCAAATATTGAGAAAAGCAGTCGACATAATAAAAAAATCCGACAAGCGCGATGATTTGACGTTTGACGTAAGGCCGCGATATAGCGTAGATCGGCTCCGCTTGGCTCAGATCGTCAATGCTCGGCTCAGCGATCGCGGTATTGAACGGTATGTCATTGTGATCGCTCAAATCGTTAGCGTTAGCACGTGATTAGCACGTTTTTAACTACGTCGATAGTTATCTGTGATTGAGCTACTGGTCAGCCAAACGTCGCGCGGACCATTCAATATTTCACACAGTTTTCGCTTTATACGGGACAGTTTGCAAACTGTACAGTTTTCTGTCCCATGTAAAGTGCGCTTAATACACGTTAAATAACATTTTGAGTAGGTATGTCCATGGGACGCGAGTAACATCAATTTTTTATGTCTCTTCAAGCGTTTATAGGGCTTATGACCTGTCATTCGCTGATGTATTACAACATTCCTCATTCCGCTCAACGAATATCCACACTAGCTTATTTTTGGATTTTGTAGAATATCTGCTGCATGTTTCTTCATCTCTTTAGAGATAAATAAAAACGTGTTTCCCGAGTACGTCCCTGTGCTAGATCCAGCTATTTGTCTTCATACGCATAAATGGTCAGTGGTCAAATCCCGCGCAGGCGCAGTATCTTATGGTCAATTAATAATCCTACCAGCGAACGGTGAACTGGTCAAACAGTATAACAAATAATCATAATGTCTTTCATTCTGCATTGGGACATACCAACATACATGCATAGCACTAACTCACATCCACAGTTAGAAGGAAAAGGAGCGTAAGTTACATTTTTGTCGCCCGCATGACAGATTGTGTAAAATTTCGATGAGGATTATAAACTAACTATCTAACCATCACGCCATTTCTCCGAAGGGGTAGGCAGAGAGGGATAGAACGCCACACCACTCTGTTCCTGGCATACTTCTCTTGCTTCCTCCACATTCATACATCTTCTCATGCACGCACGTCGATTATTCCGACTTCTTGCATGCCCACTTTCAAGCACTTGTTTTACTTGATCATGCCATGTATTTCTCGGCCTTCCTCGACTTCTACATCCAGGCACAGTCGCATCATATATTTTTTTAGCCGTTCTTTCATCATCCATCCGCTCTACATGACCGAACCAACGTAAAAGACATTTCTTAATTTTGTCGATAATGCTGCCTGCTCTAATTTCAACATTAGTGCACCTATCATACATAGTTTTACCACACATTCGCCTGAGAGATCGCATTTCAACTGCATTCAATCTACTTTCATCCTTATTTTTCCAACTCCATACTTCGCTTCCATACATAAGGGTTGGTACCAGAACTCCATTATGCACTGCCAATTTAGCCTCTTATATTATTTAATAAATTATTATTTTTCGTTTTATAAGTTTTGTTTATCTATCCATAAATTATGTATGTGTCTGAACTTTTTTTTCATAAACTAAGGGAGTTTAATAATTATTAATTGATGAAAATTATTACACTAGTTATAACCACTAATTTATCAATTTATTCTCCAACTGATTTCAAAACAACCAGGTACTATTCGTTTATTTAGTACTTTTAATAGATTTTATAAAAAATATAAAATAAACACTCCCCTGTTATATTCCTGTTAAATTTTTGATACCTACAAATCTCAAATTACAATTTTGAAAAGGTGATTATTGGGTTCTGGTATAACCTTTTTGGAAATTGTTACTTGGGTTAGCAGGTTAAATTATCCGTTTATCCGTCCAAAACACAGGTATATTGAAACTAGAAGGAGAACTTTTTTCCCTTTTATTGCAGTTGGCAAACACTTGAGATTTAAGAGAAATTAGTATTAAAAATTCAGAAAAAAAAACTACCTTAATCACTGCTGTAGTTACACGTTTATAGTATAATTACAAAAATTGTTTTACCAATGTTATGAATATCACCATTTTTAGAATTTCATAAACATTTTTTTATAGGTACATTAATAAATACGTTATTAGAACGACTTAGTGTGAATTGCGAACAAACCGATTCAAGAATGGTCTTTTACCACGAAAATAATGGGAGGTTGCAATATTCTAATGAAATAATAACAATCATTCAAACGCCTCTAATATCATAACAAACAAATGATTAAAAGCATTTTTATTTAGAAAATAGAACAATAAACAAATCCTTACTTAAGGATTCCTTAAAAATGATAAGGAAAGTTACAGAATCGCGGCTCTGGTTCTGCTCTCTGAAAAGACGGTGTTTATCACTTACGCTTTTTCCCTCGAAGCATTCAGCATAATGATCTTCCAGCGTTAATATTTCTCCACCACTTATATCCCTAATAACTAATAACTAGTAACGCTAATAACTTAGTATATAGTAACGCTAATAACACCCGCTCACCTGAGTACAATACAAGAGTACGGAGAACTCGGTACAGTGCCAGTGCAGTTAGCTACTATGTATGTAAGTCAGTGAATAGAATGCATAATGAGCGTATGTAAGCTGTCTAATTAGGATGCAAGTAATCCGGCAGCTTATTTGCAAACTTAACGTCTTACATGTTTTTTAAGTCTGCTAATTTGTTTAGTTCATTTTTCAACGGCTTCTGTTTCAGACTACAATTGAGTTTTTTTTAAAAATATTTTTCGTTAGAATTAATCATCTTTTAAGTGTAGATAATTTCAAATCATATAGTGCCTTTAAGAGCCCTCCTGAACCCTGCTCTCTTTCTCCGTCCACTGGGAAGTCTTTTCTTGTTACTTTTGTTTTTTATTATTTCTTTTGTAAATGCGTGTATTATGTGTAAATTACTTTTTACCTGTAATGATTTTTGGTTACTTTTTCATTGTTTTGTTTTATATTTACATATTAGTTACTGTTATATTTCTGAATAAATCAAACGGAGATACTGAGGGGGGTTACTCTTAGAGCGGGTGGGGGGGATATAAAAATATCCTCCTCCCCCCTCACTAAACTGCATAGAGTAGATGAAATAGTAGAATATTTTTCCTCTATGTGCAGCTGAAAGATGGATGGTGGGTTCGTTATCCCCCCTCAGTGCCTTTAAGGGCCGGGTTTTAAGAGCCGGGTTGTGGTCTAGCGGTAGATTCGAGGACTGCGGAGAATCTCTAGGTTCGAATCCCACTCCAACACAACTTGTTTCCTGCTTTCTGGCACAGTTACTTCAGACTATAATTGTATTTTCTATGTCTATCCTTTCAGAGAAATGGAGTGACGGTTAATTGCTTAAGTTGAATTATATTGTATTTTGTGAGAAGAATACTTATAAAAATATAATGAGTTAATGTTTATAGTAGGTACTCACTTTACAGTTTTCCAAAATTATGAAATAAAACAAACTTTGTCTGAAACTACTTTTATCTAGTGAAAAACTTTATTTTAAAAGCAGTTTGAAACAAAACGTGAAACATAGTAATAACATGTATTTGATATAATTTATTTTTAAACTACTACATAAACTTATGATAAAATAATACCATAAACTTTTTTAATGTTGAAATTACTTATCCAATAAAAATTGCAGTGAAAAGTTTTCGAATACAACTCTTCAGAGCGTATTGTAAACAAAAAAACGTTATTACTCAATCAACGGTATTTTATTACTCATCCCGAAGAAATTTCACTCGAGAAGGATGTACCTTCTCGTATTCATTATTAATTTATGAAAAGAGAAATTAGAAACAATGACAAATCTTTGTCATTGTTTATAATTTCTCATGTTGCGTTGTCACATTTATGGCATGAATGGAAAAAAAACATGATGCATTTTTGAGCATTCATTCGCTTGTATTATTTTTCAAATATTGGAACAGGGAAAACATTTGGGTTCTTATGATATACTCAAATATTTCAATGTTGCTTTGCTTTCAAATAGTCGGAAATAACTGCCAGAAAGCAGGAAATAAGTTGGGGTGGAGTGGGATTCGAACCTAGATATTCTAACTCAGAGTCCCCGAATCTACCACTAGACCACAACTCGTTTCAACAATATAAACTCCTAAATAACAAGACTCCATACTGAAATGCTCCGATTGGTCGGGCATCCATCAGCTTCTAATAAAGGCGGTATTCGGCACCACATGCTATGCCCAAATCCCCTTATGTTGGTATTTAGATCCACGGGTGAGACCTTCACTCTATGACAGTTGACAGAGGCAACAACACGACAACTCTTGTTTATCGTCTAATTCTAGACCACCCGAGGCTAGAGAACAAAATGGACATCATGAATTTGAATATTTTATTGCTGAGCGCTCAGTATCCGTTAGATGTATCAATTACAACATTTTAATTAATTTAGGACGTTGACTTACTGATGTCTTTTTCACCAGGGGCGTATTATTATTATTATGGATAATATACACCGTGTCCCACGATGAGACCGCGAAACTCCGGAGGGTGATTGTTCATGGTATTCTGAGAAAAAAATCCTTATAAAATTTTTTGATCCGGGGCATTTCCAATAATTAATTTTAAAAAAGTATTCATAAAAAAAAGCGACGAGTGTAATACTGGCTTCTGTTTGAAGTGCTAGCGGTGGCGGGGTGGCGGTGGGCGGGGAGGAGTGGGGGTCCGCTCTGGTACGCCTTGTACGGACATTCAAAATTCGAATTTCATATCTGAATCTTTAGTTTAAGTTTCAAAAATATGTGATTTTCTTCGCGCTTATTGGTGCAGGTCACGTGGTGTGAGCCAGTTCAAAAATTGAATGTATTATACGCGTGAATTTTTATTCATATTTTAATAATTTTTTTAAGAAATTAGAATTGAGTTATTTGAAAAACTTTATTAAGATTTTTTCTCAGAATATCATGAATAATCACCCTCTGGAGTTTCGCGGTCTCATCGTGGGACACGGTGTATATAGCGCCGTTTTCGTATAAATATACCTCAAGGGCGCTTTAAATATTGAATTTAACGGCTCGGGAAATTTAAAGTGAGTGAAAACTCAATTTCTGAGTAGAAAATACCATTATCAAAATTAATCAAAAGATTTCGAGAACATATAAGTCTTAAGTTTCTTTCGAAACATTACTTCACTCTCACAGTTGCGCACTTTTGGTGGGAGAGCATTCCAAGCCACAGGGCCCGCAACCGCAAAAGCGCGCTCTCTAAATTTTGTGCGCTGATTACGGATCGGTACTAAAACGCTGCCTATAACGACACTACAAACGCGTTTATTAATTGACGGGTGGCGTCAACTGGCAGATTTTTGCGTATGCTTTTAATCTGTCTCAGTTGGTAAAAACATGAACTTATCGTTCTACTGATTTGTACATTAAGAGAAAGGTCAGAATTCAGAAATACGCCCAATAGCGTACCGTGACTATTGTAGAAAAGTGCAATACACGACTAAGAATATTTATTTGATTAAGGGGAATGCTGATCGTGTTTTTTTTATTGTTAAGAGGAAAACCAACAGTTACAAATCATGTTAGAAATCATAAAAAAACAAACAGAATAAAGCAATTAAAGATTTTCACAAGGAGAGTAAACATAGGTCATGTTACACATTTGACTCCAAATATGATGTAGATTCACCAGTTTTTCGGTTGTACTATTAGTTTTGTTACACCATGTATTAAATTTTCCTATGTCAATACAAATGAATATGTAAAACGTTAAGTGGTATCAGTCGCAACATAATTACCGGTGTGCATACTTGTCATGCCTACCTACGTATTGGCCTATTACTATAATTATGGAGGCGATGACAAGACACCGTGTAGAGAGCCTATAACGGAAACGTTCGGGAATTAGCAGTGGTTCATTGAAAATATTATTAGTACAGGGAAAGCATTCCTTGAATTGTATTGATAACATATTGTTTAGCCCTACAAGAAGGTCATTCTTATATATACTACTACTACTTTCCCTTATCCGCGCCCAATGGTGCATAGGGCACTGCATTGCTACATCAAGTGCATGTATCTTGATCATTTAGGTGACTTCAAGTCACGTCAGCTTGAAGTATCCGTCAAATCGTTCGTTATCCTTTGAATTTATACGTTAACGAACGATTTAACGGATACTGCAAGTTGACGTGATCTGAAGCAACCGGCCCTAAGGAACGATGATCAGTCTTACGCTTTAGTGCCGGTCCAAGGTATCATACAGGGTGTATAAAAACTCGATGTACAAGCGGGAAACTGGTGAATCTACATCGTATTTAGAGATTATTGTGTAATATGACTTTTTAATCTGAGCAAGAAAAAAATTTTTTTTCTTCTCACAAAAGTTTTCATAAGTATGGGAGATTAAGTAAAATTACTCAAACTCTTATCAAAACTCTTTTAAATCTTTTAAATTTTGTTTTCGTTATGGATAGTATTAATTTGACTAAACACATGATATTTAATAACAATTTGCAAAAAAAAATCAACTTCGTACTCAATTTTCTCGAAAACTAAGGGTTAAATCAAAAAGTTTTATTCTACAAAATCGGCTCCAAATATTATGTAGATTCACTGGTTTCCCGCTTGTACATCGAGTTTAGTTACACCTGTATAATATGGCGTATTATAATTTATGGATGTTGTTAAAATGCATACGAAACTTCAGTTTTTAAAGGGTTAATTTTAAAGCATTTACAGGGTTACAACAGGGTCATGTATTATGCAGACGCGTTATTTTAATTTTAGACAACATAATTTATAACACTAAACATCCTATCTTCATGTAATAAAATGATCAAGATTCAATGCACTTAGTGTACCATTGGGTGCGGAGAAGGGAAAGTAGTAGTAGTAGTAATTTATTTACTAAAACCTAACGCTAATATTAAGTCGAACCGTAATAAACGCAATAACCACTTTAATACGAGGCGGTAGGTAGGCACAACAATCAAAATCTACGGCATTACGGCTGTCAAAACAGAGCAAATAACCTAACATGTTACTACCATTATTATTATCGTTGTAAAAAATAATCTTCTGTGTTCCAGTATTCACTTAGCCACTAATAATATGACTTAAATAATGTATTTAAACGGAAAACCATTAGCAAATCAGTGATTAATGATGTGATACTTAGTAGTAAACGGATTGGGTTCTTACAATGCCGGAAACTTGTAATTTAAATAATCGCATACTACAGACTTAAATGTCGGGTGAATTTTTCATCATCAAGTTAAGTTTACTATTCAACGCTCTGCAAGAGCTTTACTGAGCTTATAACGCTACAAAACGATCCTAAGCCAGCTAGAAGAAATCTACCAGCCATATAAAATCTGTGTTAAAAAGTTCCTTTAAGAAAAGTGGTTTAACAGAGCGATTAGCGGTTATCTCCAACTTTCAATGTGCAGAAAATGTTATTTTTTCCTTATGCTGATATTGTATATTTTCATAAAAAGACAGTTACGAAAATTGAACGAAATGTAGATTTGTAGATGGATGTTTTTGCACCGCCAAGTGTAGGCTATAACTTTAACATTGAGTAGATACTATTATATTTAATAGGCCCAACATAATAGACAAAAACCTAGCATAAAAAAATCATTTTGAATTACTGTGATTTTACCTAAAACTAAGCCGAACACATCCGTGACGTTGAATAAGTTAAACACAATCATTATTTTAGTTAACGGTTCCGTGATATTGATTTATTGGTCCATTTTTTGCGATTTTCATAGATGAAAAATTGTGCTTTAGTGCTGTAGATAAGTGTTTCAAGTCTATAATTTTAAATACATCGATTTGACTAGCTTTTTTTATTATTTAAATTAATGACTGAAAAACGACATTTGAACCGCGTGACGTAAAATTCTGAAGTGTAAGTAATTTTTGTCGACGATAAGTCTTTTTTAATAATTTTTTAATTAATATTTGATGAATAACTGTCAGGTGATTTTCAGGTTAACTCTTTATTGTTTTTCCATCTTTCAATTGGTCTAGTTTAAATTACAGTGTTGAGAGTACGAGTATAACGTCGATTATTACCCTTGCGGTTTCAATTGTATTTTATGTTTGTTTTTTCTAAGAAAATACGTATCTTCAAAGGAGGCGTGTTCTTAGAATAGATACACAAAAATTACTATGGGAGAATTTTTTAATCTCGTCTTAGATTTCGAAGGCCTGTTTTTTGATGAATAATTTTAAATATTGTTTGAATAAGAAAGTTTTTCCTTATTGTTGCAATGCAATCAAGATTTTTTTTCCTTATTATCAGAATGCATCCAAAATTCTCTTTGATTCCAAGTGATTATAACTAAATCTTGATAGAAAAATTTATAAAATGTTGAACAAGCTTTAATTTTAAAATACAATGCTTCTGCATGATGTATTAATTATTATTTAATAAATGAAATCCTTTATGAATTTGCCATCAATTTTAAAAATAATAATCATATTGGTACCAGAACGTTCGCATTTACACAGTAAGACAGTATTTTCAAGGGTCCGCCCTTATTTTATTTGTTAACAACTCTATTAGATGAACATTGTGGTTTTATAAAAATGTAAGCGGATTAATAATTGAATAACATTCGCTTTATGGAATTCAATCATGAATGCATCTCGATAAAAGTAGATACATGTCGATAAATAATACTACAGATAGAACGATAGTACGAGTATACAATACAGTGGAGTTCTGAAGTAGTGTCTATTTGAGCAACAATGTTAACATCCCTTTTTTTATCTATAAGAAAATAATAATGGCGTTCCACTCATGGCTGGAGATTACTGTCCTACGGGTTATCAATTATACACTAATCGATGTTGCATACTTGTGATGTTTTCCTTCTAATGTCTTACCCTTTCGCTGCAATATTTTTCCTAAAATAAACTGTTAAAAATAAAATTAAGTAACAGCATTTTGAATGCGTACAAAAAATACTTGTGGACAAATACTGAAATACACCCATGACAGGCATTATTAATTGATACTTATCGCCATCTAAACAGAGATAGAGAAGCTTAGGAAACGAATATAGATTATCTAAGCATTTACATAACTAGAAGTAAAAAGTAGTTGTGTAATAATGTGCAGTAATAAACATTTAGGAAATATTCAAATAAATACAAAAAAAGGAAAAAACAGTTTATCAAATAATTACTTTGTAAATCATTGTAAACACTTTTAAATTAAATAAAACAACTTTGTTTCATAATTCACTTTCTTTATGGAAAAATAGCTAACAAGTTTTAACAATCGGATCTTCATCGGAGCTAACAAAAAAACTACTTTTTTCATAAAACAAAGGTTTTTTATTTAATTTAAAAGTATCAAACTATCATTTTTTTTGCATATTTCCACTCTCGCAGGGGGTCAAGATGAAATATTTATTTACAGATGATTTTCTTTAAAAATATTTCAAGTGTGACACCTTTGACTGGTACTAATGATAAAGATACACTGCACTTGGTGTACCAATGCAGTGTCCTATGGCCCATTGTGTGCGGATAAGGGAAAGTAGTAGTAGCAGTTGTAATATTTCCATTCTTATATGGAATTTGGTTTATTATTGATCAATCTGTTGTTCATATTTAACTTGTTTAGATTGTAGCATGTTTGTATTGATTTTGTTTTTTTTAAATTTATTCCTTTTAAACTATTTTTAAAAAGCCCTGCTAAGGAAAGGGTTAAGACTCAGACTAACCTCAAACCGTGACGTATTTCAACAATCACTCACCTATTAATCGCCCTTCGCTCAAGCTAAGTCAGGAAACGTATGAGCTATTGTTAACTTTCAGGACTGTTTGTGAAACTGTTTTTCTCTGGTTATGTAAATTGATTTTGCAAATAGGAATAAATATTGATGTTTTCCGTCTGGCAAAATACTCAATAACCATAGAAAAGTCCTAGTCCTCAGTTAAAAATTTGTGTTCCTTATATATTATGATGACTTTTGAAATAGGTGAGCGTGGTTAAGGTTCTCTAGAGGCATACGTGGTATATGGCCAGGCCAGCCGAAACGTCTTATCCGAACGACGCCGCGACGCGACCGTAGATACCAAAGCGTCCATTGATTGTCTCACCTTTGTATTCCTTATAAAGTTATATGGAGTGTAAATAAATTATCAATGAATATGAGATAGAATGAAGATGATGATAATCTTCTTATGACACACTTAATTGATTACATCATCATAAAATTATTTCAAATAGGAAAAAATAGCTTAGCGAAGAAGTGGAAAACGTGTGAAGCCATCTGTATAAGGGACAGAAAATTGTACAGTTTGCAAACTGTCCTGTATACAGCGAAAACTGTATGGAATATTAAACGATCGGCGCAACGTGCGACTTTAGGCTGACCTAACAGTTTAAGGTTTTTTTTTGTGTAAAAGGTTAATTAAATATTGATATATTGAATCCTTTTAAAAGCGTAAAGAACAAATGACATATTTACATTATTAGCAATATTAACTATTTTCCGTATGCTAACATACGATAATAATTTACGATTACGCTTAAAAAATGTACATGGGTATTGAACGTGTCTTTTGACAGACTGCAGTATTCTGAACAAGAAACTGCACAGATTTCAATCCAGTTTAAACTGCGCATAATTCGCATTATTCCTAACCAATATATATTGCGAAACGTAATTCTTAAAATTCTTTCAGACGAAACAAGAATAACATTTCCATATTTAATAGATGTAAAACTTCATGAACTCAAACGAAAAATGGAATTCTGATTATCGAAAAATGTTTGAATGTATAATCGTAGTAAAAATTCTTGCTACAGAAAGTTTTTTGTAAATTGTCGATAAATTAAACGTAATAGGAGTGTAAGTTCTTTATTTTCACTGTTATACAAAAGGACATTATAAATCAGTGAATTGAATGGAAACGCACGTTACGTTATCCTTTATCGTTCATCATGTATTTGAATGGAATTCTTCCGCCGTAGTTCAATGCTGATTTAGTGATGATTCTAGCACATAGTTATGTGTGTGAGTTAACAACGTAGTTTAAAGCAGCCAAGTCAGTGTAATCAATGGGCTGTAGACTACTACTACTAAGTACAGGGTGGCCCAGAAAGACCGAAGTGGTGTCCGAAATAAATTGCATAGTCAAGTCGTTGCTGGTAATCTGTCGGTTTCAATTCTTGGACAAGTTGAATTTTGTATGGAAACATTGTTATTGTATGCAAAATTCGCTGCAGCGACCCTCTTGAGAGGCCAAGTTGTGTCGAACGTCTCCTGGTTGATGTTTCTGGATGCCCCCGAATACTCTCCTGTACCAGTTCAATATTGTCAAACGTGTGCACAGTTCGTAGTCTGCCGGAACCAGGAAGGTTCCTTACTGCTCCTTGTTGTCGAAAATTTGCAAACAGACGGTTTATTGTTGACTGAGAGGGTGCAACCCGCACATTAAATTGACGACGGTATGCACGCTGAGTCAACGAAAATTTTGAAAAGTAAATTTCAACGATTTGGGCACGTTGTTCAGTTGTGTATTGCTCCATTATAAATAAAAGAAAAGAAAAAAAAAAAAAAATAATAATAAAGTTATAAGGAATTCACACCACTTTGGTCTTTCTGCGCCACCCTGTACATGTTTCTGTTTGTAAAATAAACGACAATACTATTTTGTATTGAAAATACTGAAAGCTCATGACGCAACCTGCCCACTAGAAATGTGCTTTTGCATGTGAACTCAAGTTACACCACCGAAGAAAGATTACGATGGACCTGTAACAGTCCGTAAATAATTCTACTACTTTAACTGTCTTAAAGGCGTAAGGATGCGAAAGAATCTATTTTCTTAGGCTGCAAAACCCACAAAGAAAATTACTCAAGAGTATTGGAATTAATGAACAAAATGATAAATGGGTGTTTTATGCATAATTTTTTTAACGTAAAAGGTTTACAATAATTGAGCGTAGTTCTGCTTAAAGCACTTCACCAAACCTATTCTGAGAAAAATGTACTTAAGTAATAAGAGGATATATTTTTCACATTCCACGTTTTTTGCTGTCTAGAGAAATGAATACGTTTTGATATTACTATCAGCTTGAAAACTACCAATTGATTCAGGCTGTTTTTTGTAGAACATCATTCAACAATTTTTCATTTTATATGTCCCTCAAAGTATTATAAATGTTTTCTGAAAATTGTAAACAGCTGATTTCGTGATCACCGATATTTTTTTTAGCTTTGTATTTAAACAGGTTGCTTTATCAGAACGTTGAAAATATTATCACAATTTTGATGAGCGCAAAATCTCTTTTTTTTCTTCATATTGTGGACTGTGGCTGCTTTAAGCAGAACTGCGCTTAGTTAATCTATTTGGATATTGATTCTTTATTTAAGTTGTTTTGCTTATTAATTTATTTTGACTTACTTGACAATCATTATTTGAGATATATTCAATTTATGTCCCGATAACGCAGAAAATCCATGAGGTAATAAGATGTATGCGTTAAGTTGCTTAGTGTGCGCATAAAATTGTCTTGAAATTGTTCGGCTTAGTACTGATAAAATGACTATAATATTATTGCCAATAAACGTGAAAAAAATTGGGAACAAACTAATCAAGATGCTTTTAAAGTTGTTTTTAAATTAAGCCGAGCTTTTAACATGTAGTTACTTTTTTTACAACCAGAAATGCTTTTATCACGTGAGAAATGTTTTTGACATCAATACTGTTTAAACATAATAAGAGCTTGTCCGCTTTAGCTTAGTGGTAGCGCATTTGGCTGCCGTGCATGAGGTCGCGGGTTCGATTCTCGTAGGAGGTCGACATGAAATATTTATAAACATGTAATTTTTATATTAATATTTCATGTGTCTTGGACTGGTACTGAAGCGTAAGACTGATCATCCCACCTTCATGTAATACAACGATCAAGATACACCGCACTTGGTGTACCATTGAACTGCCCTATGCACCATTGGGTGCGGATAAGGGAAAGTAGTAGTTTATCAATAGAATTACACATATTTGCGTAGGTATGTACTATTTAGGTATTAACATGAAGCGAAATATTTACATGAAATTTCTTTGATTGAAGTATAAAATTTTTATTAACTTTTTAATACGAAAAAAATATGTGCAGCGACGATACAAATTTTGAATATGTAGCTTTTTCTACCTAATTTTTACAATATGAAACGAAGCGAAGTTTGTTTGATATTAAATTATGACATTAAAATAAATTAAATTTATAAATAGCTTACAAAACGTACAAATATTTAACAATTTCATAGCTAAATTACAACTAATTTTATTTTTGAATATTTTTATCATTGCCTTTATATTTTTTTTAAAGCTTAATTTACACCTAGGTACCGTGCCGTCCACAAAATTGTTGAGCCCACAAAATAAATGGGCTACAATAAGATCATCCCTTTACGAAGAGGAGTAGATTCGCCAATTTTGTGGATGGCACTCCACGATAACCAGTGTAAATTAGCCTTTCTGAGTTGATTAATTTTATTAATATGTATTTACTTTATTTGCATTTCTTAAAACAGGTACCATTTACAATTATTATCAATATTATTTATATCGACGTATGCTAATAGGTAAAATTTTTAAAATGATATTTCTTCCTGTTTCCGAGGCTCGCTGGAGAACTTGATGATAAAGTTTTAACAATAATAATAATTCTAGTTATTTAAAACTTACAGTAGCGTTAGTGCAACGCAGTCCAGCCAAAGCGTTGACTCTTCAGATATACTTGTCTATAAAATATACATTAAAAAGTTGACTCGGCGAATAAAAGCCATACATTGCAATGTTGCTGGGATCACATTTAATATACAATCCCCAAGGAGACAAGAATCCTGTATCTTAGTTCAGATATTTATCAACTTAGTATCTACCTAACTCATAAAATAAAATATTTTAATATCTGTTGGTGCTGAGAAACACAAAACTAACGCTTTTATTGCAATTCTTTATAAATCAGGTATTTACAAAATAATATTATAATGCTTTGTTATTCTATATTTTGCAGTGTTTTTTTATAAATGGATATTAATAATTTTACAGTTATTGACGGAGTAACAAAACTCGTAGTACAACCCGGAAACTGGTGAATCTATTGGAGTCGAATTGAGTCGATCTGAACTTGAAAAAAAAAATTCTTCTTACAAAAGCTTTCATAAGTCCCGTAGATTAAGTAAAATTGCACCAATTCTTATCATTCGGTTTATATTTTGTTTTCTTTATGGATAGTATTAGTCGACTAAATAAAATATATTTGATAACAATTTGCAAAAATTATCAAAAAAAATAGACCTCGTACTCAATTTTCTCGAAAACTATGGGTCAAATTAAAATAATGTATTCTACAAAATTGACTCCAAATATGACGTAGAATCACTGGTTTCCCGCTCGTACATCAAGTTATGTAACACCATGTATATTTATTTATTTAAATTTATACATTGTGAGTTTTTTTATACATACAATAATGTACCCACCAAACATACTATAATTTGAAGTTAGGGTATAAAAAGGTAGGTTACAGCAATTATATGATTTACAGCCCTATCAGTATAAATACTAACAAATTCTGTTTGCTGAATTTTTAGATTCCTTATTTCCGTATAAAATAATTGTGTGTTTATTTATTTATATATTTTGAATGCCGTTTGTCACTAAAAATGAGAAATTTTGGCGAATCTAATGCAATCTTCGAACAAGAATTCACCAAAGCGTTTCTATACAAATTTTCAAACACCACTTATTATCAAATTCCACCGTCTTAGACGCACTTAGGCCAATACACGAAACGTGTGACGTAGTTGTCTAGTGATGACGTAGATGCCTATTGATGACGTAGTGAGTGGCGTAGTGGGTAACTAGACACCTCAGACACGGTAGTATGGAATGTCACTTCTCTGAAATTCTTGTTCGAAGAATGCAATAACATTATTTTATGCTGGAATGAATTTTATTTGGCGACCTTTTGTAAGCGAATTTTAATATTATCATTTATTTCTAGGTTGCTGCTTTAAAATATATTGCTGCCGATAATTAGCAAAATGTATAAAGTACTTATTTCAATTTCAAAGTTATATTTATATTATTAAAAATGTATTATATAGTATACTCAAGTACAAACAAAGCGTTATTTAACATTATTAAATTCAAATGTTTTGTATTTGAAAGCTACTAATGGAAAAGTACTAAAAATATTGTGCACTGGATCTTTACTTTGCAAAATAAGCTTAAAATTAAAAAAAATGTTTGAAAGGCGATATAGGTTCCTGTTAATGCGTTCGTTTTGCATTTTAGTCGTTTGACGCTTGAAAAAATCATAATTTAAGGCAGTTAGTTACATTTGTGTTTTTACAATTTTGTGCATATTAAAAAATGCATTAAAGAAGGTCATATTTTTTATCTTCTCCTTCTTTTTCTTTTTTCCCTTATCCGCACCTAATGGTGCATAGGACACTGCATTGGTACACCAAATTGCTTGGTCATTTGTTACATGAAGGCGAGATGATCAGTCTTGCGTTTCAGCACCAGTCCAAAGTATCACACATGAATATTTGTTACTTCAGCTGACAAAATACACAATATTCTACTTGAGTGAAAAAATATAATTTATCATTTATTGCCCGTTTATCATCGTTTTCATGATCGGAATCTTTCAACACGAAGGTTTGCACTACTCAAATATGAGCTTCTTTCTAAACTTAACTATTACCATATAAAAGATTTTCACGGGTTAAATTTCCTATATTTGATAAAAAATGTCTTAAATTCCACAATAAATAGACATACCGTCGTTACCTCCCAGCTCCAGATATGCGTAAACTAAACAGAAAATCATAAAATAAAAATATTACAAATACGTGGCATCGATACACGTTATGATCTACGGTGGTCTTAACTAATGTTCGCTTGTAATCTCTAAGTATTTGCACATTTTTTCAGTCCGCACGTTTTATGTCTTTTGGCCGGTGGCGATGGTTCGTAGAACGGCCCAGTCCTAGGGCGCCTACCCAGCCATTGTCGCACGTACATAATGGCCGTGCTAAGTATCCCTCGTTCGCGAAGAATTCGATTAGAGCGATGCGGAGTAATTAATCTCGACCCATCCGTCCAGTCGCCGGGTCATTAAGGATTCCTCGCCTTTTCGTGGAATTGTCGCCGCGATTTACGACCGACGCCGCTGACATTCCTAGCGCGCGGGACGCGGGAAAGCGCGGCGGAGGCTGCGCGCGCAGATGACTATTGGACTAGGGACGCACGGGATACATAGTTATTTCTGGACATCGATTTATCGATATATTTATACATCGATGGCAAATTCACAAATTTATACTTGATGTTTGTACCTGCATGTCTTCATGCTCGTATTTGGAATTATAATATGTAATATGGAAGTTTATCAAGCATTTTTAAAGGGTTTCTGACATGTCATGGCAGGCTAAAGCGATTTACACACAGCGAAATTCCGTATGTCAATAGAAACACCAATATTCGTACTTTGTTTATGTGTTTTTCTTAGTGTTCGAGATCAAAACAATTGATCCGTTTTTTCAATCGGTTTTTCCTCATATCTGTTGATATAATACTCTTTCAATATTTTTTTTAATTTTCACACATAAAATCTCATATATTTATAATCTTATAATATGTAAGTCACTAAAATAATGTGTTATTTGCCTTTTTTGACATTTAACTTTTTACATTGTTTAACCGCAGACCTTTATTGAAGTTCAATTTGAATTCACTAAAGGTATGAATATTTAGAAAAATAGTAGGAACAAAAAACGGGCTTAATTATTCACAGTACTAAGTATTTGTTCTACTTTTGAAAGAAATAGATTTAAGCTTGGTACGAATTTCAAATCTATTTACTTTTTAATTAGCTTTGACGAAGCAATGAGTGCACGTGCGATGCTTTTCTGGGTTATTATGCTGTGTTTTTGGGCTTTGCGTTACCGCAGTTTTATTTGAAGACTATCTGTTAACAAAAAAATATGTTAATATTTATCTAGGTGTCTCATCCCTAATACCAGTTCAGTGTTGACACAACACAATCTGTAATGTGTCCAGACCAAGTAGCAAGTTTTCAGTACCTACCCGCTCAGCGCGAGTAGCTAGAATCCGCGCGGGTGTGCTATGCGCTATGTTCGATTTATCTTAAGATCTATTTGATAATTAGTCTTAACAGGTACTGGGAAAGGAAGAAACACTATAAACAGACAGAACGCTGGACGTCTGTCATTCTGTTATGGAAACACAGTTGCGGCTGAATAAGGTGAAACTCGTTAAGCGATGTGGCAACATAAATTTCAAAAACAATAAATTCCTACTGTAAAATATGGACTTTACGAACTTCATGTAAACAATTTTTCATTTTTTATGTTAGAATAAGTATGTACAGATAGATAGATAGGTAGTATATAATGCACAGTTTAAAAGGGTCCGAAAATTGTACAGTTTCTTGTTCAGAAAACTCTACAGTTTCTGAAAACTGTACAGTCTGTCAAAAGACAAGCTTAATATTTGAATCTTTTATCGTATGTTTGTGCACAGGAAATTGAATACAATATAACTAATAATGTACATATATTTTTTACGTATTTAAAAGCATTCAATATATCTACCAACATCATCTCCTTAAACGTTTACAAAAAAAAACATTAACTGTCAGGTCAGCCAAACGTCGCATCGGCCATTCAATATTCTATACAGTTTTCGTTTTATACCGGACAGTTTGCAAAACTGCACAAAAAAACTGTACAGTTTTCTGTCCCGTATAAAGTGGGCTTAAGATACACTGCACATGGCGTTCCAAAGCAGTGACCCATGTAGGTACCTTAGGGTACGGATAAGGGTAAGTATTAGTAGATGTTTAGGATGTAACCTATACTAGGTACTATTCTTCCATATCCAATAGTGCATAGGGCACTGATCTGGTACACTAATTGCTAATCTTGATAATTTATTATATTAAGGCAAAATGATCATTTGGGTCAGCGCAGGTCCAAGATATCACATATAAATTATATTATAAAATTGGGTTCTTACCGATTTTTTATTTTTGATTTAAAAAAATTGATTGAAAAATTATAATATCAAGGGAATTTTAAAATTTTTTTTTACGATGTCATATGAATTTTCGAGCGCGGTTTGAAATAGCACTTTTTCAAATCGCTCGCAAAATCCTCCATTTGGCGCGCATGCGGTGTGACGTCACAGCAATATAGGCGCTCACTACGGAATGAATTTCACGCCTTTCACGGTGGACGGGAATGACGTCATTAGCCAATAACGGGCGTTAAAAATCATTCGTATTTTCGTGTTTTTAAAACATAAATTTATAAATGAAAACTAAATTTTTGTTAATTGTGTTTTATATCGTTGGAACTGTAAAAATATATTTTAAATATTTATAACGTTTTCAAGGATATTCATGCTAACGGGAAGAACCCTATTTAAAATGAAATAAATAATCCTCAATAATTCGAACCGTGAACTGATCAGACAAAGTATGGCGGTACAACTTATAATATACGCATAATTAAATAATTTATCTTTTACACTCTATATTACATTAAGCAAAGATCTCTTTTAACTAGCCATCCCGCTCTTCCAAAGTTTTGATCCGGGCATAACGAACATGCCTTTATTTTCTGGTTAGGCTCTGGGTTGCGTTCAGACACCATAAAATTACGCACAGAACTAGATTTTTTTAATCGAATATAAAATGGCGTACGCGTCTAAAAATATCCATTCATAATCAGTAATAAGTGCCAGTCAATGTTTGATTTATGCGAACAAAAAAAACTTAATTAAAAATCAATTTCAGAACACCGCCATTTGCTTTGCTTCCAATGCTTGTTCAAAACCAATCCACTCGTCTCATTTTCTCCCGCCTAATACAGTACGAGAATAAACGAGATAAAATAATCAGATCTTAATGTTGTACGTAGGTTACATGATGTAACAGTCCGGTGCGGCGGCGGCGGTTTAATACCCTAAACACTCGGTTTTATTATCTCACAAATCTGAAACAGGTTTAGGTAACCAATGAATGAACGTCTGTGAATTTGCAGTCATAATAATATTTATTTAATTAATTTTATTACCACGTTCCAAGTGTTGATTCCGTGTAACTAAGCTTTATTTGTCTTAGTCATCAGTTCACCAAAATAATAAACTTTTTGTGTTTATGACTGGAGTTAAGAGTATTTTGTATTCTTAACGATCTTGAGTCAGGTGTTGATAGTTGATACTCTCAGTGATTATTTTATGAACATTCCCTCTCGTTAGTAATAAATTATCTTTACCAACTGCTATAAACGCATTTCAACAACGACGAATATTTTTTATTTGTAATGACATGTAGACATGGCTGAACTAGAATAAAAATAAATTATGAACCCACAATATTGTCACTTTGCCAATAAATAGGTAGATAAATAGGTAGATAAATAGGGCGTAGATTTTTTATCTGTACCTATTGCACTATTTTGGATGAAAAACGAAAAAAATAGAAAAGAAAACTTCTTCAAAGAAAACCAAAAAACAAGTGCTGAATTAATTTTAAAAAATCACATGTTAATATTTGCTACGTAATTAATTAAATAGTTGCATTTGGGAATTTCAAACGTCTTTCTTCCTTCCTGCAATGGTTATTATAAACCTTAAATCGTGAAGTTGATTGACAATATTTGAGACGTTTCCAATTCAAATTTTTCGATCAAGAAGAAATCTCAAAATAAACTCCCTCTGTATCTGTTTTTTCTGGTACCTTTTTGGTTTGTTTGAAGCCAATATCATACTGAAATTTTTCGTTTAAGATATTTAAAAATTATTTATGCAAATCCAAAACAGGTTAATCTGTGTTAGAGTATTACATTTAATACTGGTTATGCATGCTGTTTGGTATCACCAGATGAAAAATATTGCGATGGATGCCGCGGAGAGACACTAATAGTCAGGAGTAGAGAAATACTTATGTACGGTTGATACGGACGACAGAAACTGATAAAGATAGAAGATTTATGTGGGCTCTAGACCATTACTGACACCTGTATCCTCTTTCTGAAACTATAAGAGTTATTCCTTCTATTTTTGAATTTTACTTTGGTACAATGCTCAGTTTTTAAAAGTAAATATAAAATATTTCGGTTCGAAAAAATACAGAAGATTATCCAACGAGCTGATTAATTGATAACTTGGTTTGGTTGAAATATTGTATGCACGTTTATTTAGATTACGTAGGTGAATGTACTACCTGCCTAGCTGTTGCGCAATCCGTAGGACGACAGCTTTATTTTTTTTTAGTTAATACTATAATAAACCAACAGATCAGAGTAACATTTGCTACCTAGTGCAGCTGAAGCGCGTCTTTAGTCGATCATTACTTGACAACGAAAGCCGTATGCATGCGAGAAATTAAGAGTATGGGATAAGGCGAGAGAAGGAGGCCGAACGAAAGACTCAGCTCCCAGGCCGATGCCAGGAGACCTACACCAGTCAATTCAGTAAAAAATTGTCCCTCCCTTTGGGATTATGAAGGCTGGAAATGGGAGGAGATTTTCTGTCCTGCAATTCACTTCAAACAGGCTTATAGTATAATATGTAATGTTATCTACAACATTCGCTTTTAGCAATTATCACTTATAAGTTTTCCTGTTAAGCAATTAAGATTTATGTGAATTGTATGCAATTTGCAATAATTAATAGGTAACTGAAAAGTTAATAGTCGCTGATATAATATCATTTATATGCTTTGAACAAGAATTTCAAAGAAGTGACATTCTATACTTGAAAAATACTACCGTGTCTTGGGTGTCCAGGAGTTATCACTACGTCACGCACTACGTCATCAATAGGCGTATACGTCATAACTAGACATATACGTCATACGTTTCGTGTATTGGCCCAAGTGGTGTTATCAAATTAACCCTAGGAAGCGTATATTTTTGTACGTTTTTAATAGAAACGCCCCTTCTAGGGAATTCTTGTTCGAAGTTTACATGTATCTATATATTAAAAAAATTATCTATAACCTTCTCCTATAAAACAATTAAGATTTGAGTAGGATGTTAAGATTTGTACTAATTAGTAAAATCTGACATTAAACTGATCGCTTAGAGTCCCAATATTGAAAAAATATCTTGACCAATATCAAGCGCTTGCGGCTGACCGATGAACCGTATTCTGATTTTTTACTTTAACTTACTGTACTCATTTTTTCATTATTATTTTTTTATTTGCGTATGGTTACACAACTATTTTTGTTCATTTTAACTGAGAGCGACGTTTTACAAAGCACAACATATTTTGAATCACGACCTGAATATTGTTTCAGATTTCATCCTGCGGGGGTGAGCTGTGGCCGCTGGAAAGGCCGGAGGGGATGCCCGTGATCCAGTCCCTGGAGGTCATGTGTGGGAAGGACCACATGGATGTTCACCTCTCCTTCTCACATCCATTCGAAGGGATCGTCTCATCGAAAGGTAAATTCTTATTCTCCTTCTTCCTCCAACATCTTCATTCCAGTGTTGGACATAGGCCGATGACGCAGTGCTTCTTGCTGATAGCAAAGAAGAATTGCAGTCCTTGGTTACATAGGTTTACGATGTGTGCAAGGAGAGTGACCTGTTAATGAATGTGGAAAAATCGAATATGATGGTGGATGGAAATATGGACAAGGACATTGAAAGGAGGGTTAGTGCCGGTAACAGAGTTAATGGTGCCTTAAAGTCGATAGTATCTAATAAGTGCTTATCAAAAGAGGCTAAATTGGCAGTGCATAATGGAGTTCTGGTACCAACCCTTATGTATGGAAGCGAAGTATGGAGTTAGAAAAATGAGGGTGAAAGTAGATTGAATGCAGTTGAAATGCGATCTCTCAGGCGAATGTGTGGTAAAACTAGGTATAATAGGTGCACTAACGTAGAAATTTGAGCAGAATGCAAGGCTGAGATAAGCATTATTGACAAAATTAAGAAAGGTCTTTTACAATGGTTCGGTCATGTAGAGCAAATGGATGATAAAAAAACGGCTAAAAATTTTTTAATGCGACGTTGCCTGGATGTAGAAGTCGAGGAAGGCCGAGAAAGACATGGCATGATCAAGTAAAACAACGGCTGAAAGTGGGCATGTAAGCAGTCGGAATAATCGACGTGCGTGCATGAGAAGATGTATGAATGTGGAGGAAGCAAGAGAAGTATGCCAGGACAGAGTGGTATGGCTTTCTATCCTCTCTGCCCACCCTTTTGGGGAAATGGCGTGATGGTTAGTTAGTTAGTTACATGGGCCTTTCTTTTTTTCCTCCATTCGTCCCTATCTTTGGTCATGCTCCGCCAATGTACTTCTGCGACGTTCTTTACGACGTCAGACTTCTTGTTTTTGTTTCTTCTCTAAAATTTTTCTTTGCCCCATTCTAGGTCGTCATCCCAGCTCTTTAATGTCCAACGATCGTCATCTCTTCCCATAACGTGTCCGGTCCAGCTCCACTTGAGTTGAGCTGCTCTTTTACACATATCCATCACTTATTTTTTTTGGAATCCATTCGTTGGTTTTTCGGTCCCTGAATTAATGAAAATACGACATCAATATTAATTAAGCCTATTTATTATGCTGGCATTTATTATATATTATAATGTAGCGGCCTCCGTAGCGTAATGGTTAAGACGCTGGACTCACGATACGGAGGTTCCGGGTTCAATTCCCGGGTGAGAACTCAAAAAATCAAAAGTGATTTTTCTCAAGCCTGGGTGTTTGTGACGTTGTTCCCCTCTGTAATTGGGCCTCCTGGCCTGTTGAGGTGGTTAAAAAAAAAAAAAAAATGTTTCACTCCATTGAGCCGAATCAACATAATGTACCTACCTGTACTTTATACAGGTTGTAACAAAACTCGATGAACAAGCGGGAAACCAGTGAATCTACATCATATTTGGAGTCGATTTTGTTGAGTAAATTTTTTTGATTTGACCCTTAGGTTTCGAGAAAATTGATCACAAAGTAGATTTTTTTTTCGATTTTTGTTTGCAAGTTGTTTTTAAATATCATGTAATTGGTCAAATGAATACTATCCATAAAGAAAACAAAATTCAAAAAACGGGTTTTATTAAGAATTTGAGCAATTTTTACTTAATCTGCCATACTTATGAGAACTTTTATGAGAAGAAAAAAACAATTTTCAGATTAAAATGTTGTACACATTTTTAACAGGTCTGCCAATACTCTTTTTTTAGCTTATTTGGCAGACCTGGACCATAACTTATATATAACATTTAATAAAATAAAAATAATTTTTTTTTAAACCTTACACTTACGCTTGAGGCAATTTATCAGGAAAACTGCTCTCATCCAGAGTACTCAGCTATTTCTTGTTAGTGAGTTTTTTGCTTATAGATATAACCTACTGTTGTCTCCTGCGCTTAAATATTCAGAACCTATTTCCCAACACTTACACCACACTCCACACACGTACCACAATACAACATATAAACAACATCAATTTCCGCTCCTTATGTGGAGCAGACAGGTCCATGTCCCATAGCTCAGACGTTAACTGTCTACAGATGGTCATCAGTGGACTCGATGTCCGGTAAAATAAGCAGGCTTGGTTTAAACTGTCTAAAATAACTTAATAAATATACAAATTTTAGCGATTTCTTAATATTGTGTATAGTAGTATTATGCATAATTAAAAAAAGCCGAACATTATATATGATGTTATGATATTAATAAAATTAACAAATCATACTTTGTCTTGCTTATTAGTTTGTGTGCACTGAGAAAAACAGCGTAGGTACAATAGGAAATTTAGAGAAACTGTTTTGCATAAAGTGAAGGGATTATCTCATTGTTAATATCAAATTTGAAAAACAAACATTAAAGTTCAGACTTTTGGTACATGTAATAATTAACGCGATTAATTTGTTTCTATTTAATGCTTTTACTAAGAATAACATAATTAAAAATGTTAACAAAGCATGTGTTATAAAAATACGTAAGTATGTGAACATTACAAAATTTCATTACATCAAAAATTATCCGAATAAAATTCTTATAAAAATAGTAGTAGGTACGTGAATCAGTTGACTTGATTTGAATTAAATCAAATAAAAAATGTACTTTTGTGATTTATAAGGTACTAGAAAAAAGGTTTATATAACCTTAACATGCCAGGAGGCTCAATCAGAAAGGAATAAAATCACAAAACAGCAAGAATTGAGTAGCATTAATTTTGTAATTTTTCTTTTATTTATCTATTTAAATTTTCATATAAAATACATAGCAAGTGTGCAAGGGCGGGCGATCTCTAGATTTTTTTGATCTCTTAATTAATCAAACAAGAAATCCCTTTGATGTTGTATCTAATCTTTCCGTGTCCCTTCCAGACCAACTAGACTGCCTAAACTTTTTCACATACCTAAAGTTAAAACAAATCACAGAAATAATTCTACGATTCCTCGAATTTGTAAGGCGTTTGATGATAAATTTAATAGCTTAGATATGTTTAATACCCCATATAACAAATATATAAAGGAACTTAAAAACTTACAGATTTTAAGATGACAAATATTTATTTACATTATAAGTAGATTCTTTTAACTGTTTAAAGCTACCTGCGGATACATATAATTGGATGGCAGGCATGTTTATTGTTAATTATTAGTTTTAATTATATTATGTTTTACCTGTACATCTGTTTGTATCCCGAATAATAAAATAAAATTAAAAAAAATAATGTTTGAGTAATAACATAGTAGGGGCCATCAAAATTAAAAGTTTATGTTTGTACCAACGTAAGTATTTAAAATTCAGATTAGTATTGTAATAAATATAATAATATTTCCTTCAGTCAAATTAACAACAGTTTGGGCGTTATTTTGGTATGAAAGGTTATGAAAATACATAAACTGTATTGAATTCTATTAAAGTTAAATCCAAATCGTAAATAAAATAAAATATTTATTGCTCGATGCTAGATAAATTACCTAAAGGTTGGTAATAACTTTAATATCGAAAAAGTTATATCTCTTTTTATGGTGTTTTGGGCAGTAAACGTTATTATGTATAGATAGCCCTTTTGTTATGTTAATGCATTTATTAATAGGATTGACTAATGGTTCTTAATAACGGGCCGGTGGTTTCCCGTATTCATACACGTTCCTTAAGCGCACTTTATACGGTACAGAAAACTGTACAGTTTCTTGTGCAGTTTGCAAACTGTGCTGTTATAAAGCGAAAACTGTAAAAACTGTGTCCTGTGTGGCAAACATACGAAGGTAACTTACGATCGCGCTTAAACATATACATATTTAGCGTGTCTTTTGACAGACTGTACAGTTTTCCGTCTCGTATAAAGTGCGCATTGGTCCAGAAGCTCTAATTTCCTAGCGTTTAATCTTGTCGTAATTTTTTTTATATCTAAGCTGATTTTCATCTTCACATTCGGTGTTAGAATGTAGTGCTATGTTTAAATTTGATAACACCTCTTCTTATAATGTAAGCCTAATAGATACATTCTAGCATTCTGGTGCAAAAGCCACAAGCTAAAATATTTTCATATTATTATACAGTAAAGTACGAATTCTGGTGATTTTCATCTTAGGGCGTAATTTTTAGACTTGTTTTATAATGTAGATTTTATTTTTAATTTAATTTAAAAAATCCATGGTATTCCCATTTTTGTCATAATTTTTTTGTTTTTTAAATTTTTTTTTGGTAATAAAGAAAACTTTTTGCGACATTTCTCAGTACTGTATTTTAAGCATAGTTAGAGTTTTTTAATTTCCTTATCGTAAATGATTATATATTTAACCACCACTTCAGGTGTTTTAATACAAGTATGTATGAATGTTTTCAGTAATGGAAAATTATATGAGTAGCCCCATTGAAAAGTTGTAGAAGTTGAAAACTTTTATAACATTCACTAATTCCTATAAATGCCTGTACAGAAAACATGAAATTTCGATATATTAAGTAAGATGATGATAAATAAAGCTTGCGCATTTTTTTTAATTTGCGCAAACTCATTTCATACTGTAAATTTTAATTGAAATCCATGGAAATTCCACCAAAAAATCATCAGCCAGCGACGGGATCGTTAGTTTTATGTGTGGATATAAAAGCTGAGTGTAGTGTTGGGTACTAAAACATTTGGTGATATTTTCAGGTCAACACGGTGACCCGAGGTGCGTGTACGTGCCGCCTCTACCGTGTGTGAAACTAATTTGTTATTGATATCTTCTCTACTAGGTGGCGTTTTGCGCACCTGTCTCAGAGAAGATATGTACAATATTATAATTATTGAAAAGATATGTAATTACTGTATTTGCCTGAAAATTTAAATTTATGATTTACAATTTGGGATTTGAATAAGTTTATGTTATTTTAAATATGCTATTACATAGGTTATTAAAATATAATTTTCCTGAATCAACTAATTTTATCAAATAGTATATTAATTGGAAACTTACTAACACTACTACTCAAGTTATTGGGTCCTTAGAAAGAAACATACTTTAAACAAAATATTATCGGATATTACATAAACTAGATTATCTCTGAACAATCAATAGTTGTTCAGAATTTACAATATCTAAATCGACGAGCCACATGTTTAATCCTAATTTAGTCGTTTTAGTATTTTTTTCCAACTTATTGTACAGGTAAGGAGATAAAAATATTGAGTGCCGTTGTCCAAATTTAGTGCTCATTTAGGTGTTATCAATTTATTATTGCCCGCAAATCTAGTAGAATGATTATGATTAGTAGGGTTAGTAGAGTCTGTTTTTAATGCGGCTCGAACGAATTCCCTAATTGCTAATTGCCTAACATCAAGTATATTACACTCTTTAAACATCAGCTTACGTATTCTGTTTGATGTGGCAAGTGTATGTTTGGTCCAGTATTCAAAAGTATTCAAAATATTATTTATTTCCTTCCATCATCATACCATATCCGCTCCCTATGTGGAGCATATGGATTCCACAAACTGCCTCCAGGCCAAGCGATCGGCCGCCAGCTCCCGTGCATCCTCCCATCCTCTTACCTCTCCTCAAGTCCACGTCCGGCAGCTCTGACGCAAACTGCTGACGAATAGTCAACAGCGGACGACCAGGACACCGAGAACCTGATGCTTGTGTAAAATAGGCAAGCATGGTTAAGGCTCTCGGGAGGCACACGTAGAATATGGCCTAGCCAGCCGAAACGCCTTCGCCGGATGACAGTAGATATCAAGGGTTGCTGCGTCTGTTGCCTCATATCTGTGTTCCTTACAAAGTCAAAGCACCGCACATCTAATATTTTTCTAAGACACCTATTCTCAAAACTATCATCAACCGCATGGCAGGCCTTTACATTTTTAAAAAAAAATAAAAAATAAAAAATTACAACTTACACTGTTGACTTACAATTCGTAAAAACATTATAAACTGAAAGTATATACTAAGGGGAGAAATATATATACTAAGTGAAGGAGATGAAGGAGTATAAAAAATCTAATAATTGTATAATAAAAATAAAATAAAATGTTTCGTCAAAAAATTATTAAGTTCATGAAAGTAAAGAAGAAGAAAAAAAGTTATCATTGTAATATAATACCGAAATTGTTATAAAAATTCATTAAAATTTTAAAAGAAAAAATATGAAGTTAAGGTTTCATAATATTATGTAGATATAAATAATTTCAGACGAAGTTTGTATAATAAACAACTAACTGATTTAAATAATTGCTTAAATAACAGATTAGTAAAACATATCTTTTTATATGTAGGATCTTGTAAAACGGAAATTGCTGTATAAATTTATTACAAATTAGCATAATCTTAAAACAGCTATGTTGATTTTTAGAGAAAATGAAAGGAATCAAAACTAAAACGAAAATTCTCGATTTCTACATCGGAATGTATGGAATTCTCAAATATTAATTCAACTTGAGAATGCAGAAGTATTGGAATATGAGAAAATGTTATTAGTTGGTTTTGTGTCAATCCGCTAGTCCCGTTATAGAAGGTGTGTCTGTGATTCAGTGGTCACTTTACACTGTTTAGGCAATCAGAGATTTTTTGTTTTTTGGTGGTCATTGAAATGGGTTTATTGACATTTGTTCGTGAGGATCCCCGGCTGGACCATTTGTCTGAGAACTCTCTTGAATTATATTCTATTGTGTTACATTTTATGTAAATCGAATTGCGTCTAGAAACCAATATACATCGTGTAGCAAAACTCGATGTACAAGCGGGAAACCAGTGAATCTACGTCGATTTTGTAGAATATTATTATTTTTTATTTATTTTTATTTCTTTAAAAAATCTTATAAAACATACATGTATTATATTCCCAGGAGTTATAAAAACTCATTTTGGGACCGGTATTAAATACATTTTTAATTACATATTGCACAATCAAAAAGACGAATAAGAAAGACGATTCAAAATTAACACATTCAATCTTAATCCTAAACATCATATCTATCATTGAAAAACATATTTAAATACAGATCTTTAAGGGCTCTACTATGTATTGCTTTATTATTTTTATTTCATGGGGTAGATTATTATATTGGGATCGAGAAATGTTCATTAGGGATTTTTTACCGAATTTTGTGGATCGAAATTTTGGAATGTGGAGGTTTTTTGAATTACGTGTATTGTGACCATGAAGCTCAGAGTTAAAATTGTGTTTCAAACTTGTATGTGCTGAATGATTCAATATGGTAAGTATGGTATTGACCCATAGTTTTCGAGAAAATTTATTACGAAGTTGATTTTTTCGAGTATATTTTACAAATAGTTCACAAATATCATTTATCTAGTCAAATTAATAGTATCCATGAATACAACTAAGTTAAAAACCGCATTTAATAAGAAGAAATTTGTGGTAGTAATGAAAGCTTTTATGCCTAGAAAACAATTTTTTTTTTAAGCTCAGATTAAAGTCATATTCACCGGTTCTTGGGTTTTACTACGAGCTTTGTTACATTGTGTATTGTATCACCAGTATATTATATATGTCATAATATGTCTTGTAAACATTTAGGTACTTAAAACTTCAAAACAAAAATGCGTTGCTTGTTTTATCATAAATGTATTACATATCGTATATTTTAAAGTCTACATTTCAAAATTTACCTTAAATTTTTTTTCATCTTCTAATATCTCGTCTAATTTATTCCAGACCTCCACGGCCAGTTCTATGAGAACACAGTGGTGGTGCAGTACGACAAGGACCTTCTGGAGGTGTGGGACGAGGCCAAGAGACTGAGGTGTGAGTGGTTCAACGACTACGAGAAGACCGCTTCCAAGCCGCCCATGGTTATTGCAGATCTGGACGTCATTCAGCTAGACTTCAGAGGTATCTTAACATTTTTTGTATGAATAGTATTTCTTAGTAAAAAATGAGGTATAGATACTGAGGTGTGAGTTGAATATTGCTGAGCACCTGTTGCTCGATCACAGATCACTATCGACTCGGTAATAAGCGACGTGATAACGATTTCTTACCCATGGATGTTTAACTTTTTCGCGATCACAATGGAACACGCGTTAAAAGTTATCGATCGGGATTATTAAACGAGCGCTTCTAGTCGCGAGCCATTTCCCGAGATATATCTTATTCGCACATATCTTCATTCAATCTTTCTCGAGTGCCGTATTGCATTTAGCCGGTTTTCGGCAAGCCAAATATTGAGAGAAAAGCAGTCGACATAATAAACAATCCGACAAGCGCGTTAATTTGACGTTTGACGTACGGCCGCGATATCGTGCGATGCACGTCGAGCCGATGGCTCCGCTCGGCTCAGATCGGCAATGCTCGGCTCGGCGAACGTGGTATGAACGTATGTTCTTTGTGATCGGTCAAATCGTTAGCGTTAGCACGTGGTTAGCACGTTTTTAACTATGTCGATAGTTATCTGTGATTGAGCTCCTGTAATGACAGTTTTGGTGATATTGGCGTGTTCAATTGTAATTATAACCTCTTTATCACGTCCGTTCGTACTTCTCTTTGCCTGCGACCGGCCGATTAGTTTGTAATCGCTCCGGTACCTACAAGGTCTGGGGTTGCAGATGGTTTGGTTGTTTGTTGGTTTAATAAAGTATTGAAGGATGATTTAGTTGTTTAGTGCGCGGAGTGTGTTAGTAGTGCTAAAGCTGCTCAATTATGCTTTTTCTCTTTTTTACACTTTTCAACTTATGATTGTATTATAATTCTTTGACTGTTTATGCACTGTTAATAATTTTATGAGAACTTGTAATTGGCTTCAATTTTTTATTTCCTAACTGTGTGATTTTTTTTCCGTATATTCTCTGATAAACTAAATAAATAAATAAATAAGACTGCTTTGCAGCCGCCCATAGTCTTAAGAGCTAGCTGGTCTTAAGAGGTACCTAACCAATCGTTTTTGAAAAAAATATTTAAATTAGAGTGATTTGAGTATGAGAAATACATCCTTATATTTTTTTGAAAATAAAAATGCTTCAATGTGATACCTGGACTGACGCTGAAGTGTAAGACTATCTTGCCTTCATGTAACAAATTATCAAGTTTCACTGCACTTTGTTTACAATTGCAGTGCCCTAAGCACCGCTGGATGATAAGAGAAAGCAGTAGTAGTAATATTTTTAAACACCGATTTTAAAAATTGTGATATATTAAAATCGACATTTGGAGTCTTCAATGTGAGAAAACGCCCCATTAAAAAGAATGACACGATAAAAAAATAAATCTTTTATTCAATTGTCGAAATAGTATTCGTGATCTCATAATTCTTGTTAATTTCATTTTAATTTTCAATTTAAGCTTAAATTTATTTCGTTTTAACAATTAAGATGCACGCTATCGATATCGTGGTTTATTGATGGGTCAGTTTATTTTTTTTATAGATACATTGTTCCAATTTAACTTCGTTTTCAACATGGTAAATAAAATAAATAGATTTTAAGGATAAAAAAAATGTTGGTATTATTTGAAAGAAAATGTTTAAAAAGTTTTGAAAAGTACTTAAATTCATTCAAGTTACGTGCGTGTATCTTCCAAAGACAGGTCCACGTCCCACAGTTCTGACGTAAAATGCTAACGAATTGTCAGCAAGACGTGCCGGAAACCTGATGCCTCGTGAAATAGGCGAGCATTCTTAAGGTTCTCAGAAGATTTTTTTAAATAGTTTATAGCCTAGCCAGCTGAATTCCCATTGATCAGGGACACTGACAATTTGAAAACTTCCTTTTCTGAAGACAAGGCATCATACTAAGCATCTTATAACAGAAAATAGTTTTGGACAGTAGTAATAATTCATTTTAAATAGATTTGTTTCAGTCATTGAGTTAACTGATTGCTAATAAGTTCGTTTATGGTCCGTGTGATACTTTTAGAAAAAACTATGTAAATTATGCTAATCTACAGGTCGAGAAACACGTGTAGCAAAATTAACTATAATTTTACAAACCACTAAAATAGAATATGAGGTTCAATTACAGAGGAAAACAACTTTACAAAATACCCAAGATTAAGAGATCCACCTTTTATTTTTTTTATCTCACTCGGAATCTAACCTGGAACTACCGTAGTGCAGTGCAAGTCCAGCGTATTAGCAACTACACCACGGGGCTTGCCGTTTATATATTTCCTTCGTAAGATAAATAATAATAAATGCAGCTCTTTACAAATTTTACTTTTTATGCCAGATAGTAAACATAAAAATATGTTTTGCTAAAAAAATATTTAGATTTTTCAAAGTGTTTAATTTCCAGCATAATGAAGTGTGTAAATATGACACCAATAACTTTATTAGTCAAATTATTTAAACTCGTATAAAGGAGTAGACAAATAAATGTATATCTATCTGGATACATACATTACCTTTATACAATTAATTCAAGAGGGTTAAATTTTATAACGTAATAAAAAGTACTTATGTATGAAGGGTCAAAGACGATTGTGTTGAAAAATGAAATTTTCAATTTTTTGTCTTTTATTTACGATGGTAAAACGTGAAGCAAGAGTTACACAAAAAATATCTCTTTTTAACGGATTTTGCTACTGTTATTGACTTAAATGTACTTTTCAGGAGATAACGTGGACTGTTGGATGGAAATCCAGCACGGGAAAGGACCTTGGGCCCCTCCAGTTAGTGGAATCGTTCCTCTAGGATCCACCCTCACGCTGGTGGTGGCTATCAACGACTATAGAGGTACATCAGCTATATTATCATTATTATACACCGTTTCCCACGATGAGACCGCGAAACTCCAGAGGGTGATTATTCATGATATTCTGAGAAAAAAATCTTAATAAAGTTTTTCAAAAAACTCAATTCTAATTTCTTAAAAAAATGATTAAAATATGAATAAAAATTCACGCGTGTAATACCGTCCATTTTTGAACTGGCTAACACCACGTGACCTGCACCAATTTCAGATATGAAATTCGAATTTTGAATGTCCGCACAAGGCAAGGCGTTCGGTGACCAGAGCGGACCCCCACTCCTCCCCGCCCCACCGCCACCCCGCCACCGCTAGCATTTCAAAACAGAAGCCAGTATTACATAGTCGCTTTTTATTAATACTTTTTTTTAATTAATTATTAAAAATGCCCGGATCAAAAAACTTTATAAGGATTTTTTTCTCAGAAACCATGAACAATCACCCTCCGGAGTTTCGCGGTCTCATCGTGGGACACGGTGTATTATACGAGTATATCACTTACCCATAATTTCTCGTTGATTGTTTTGAAATTTTGACAAACGTAAGTACTTTATATTCTTTCGTTGATTGTTTTGTTTTTAATTTTTAATGTGAACTCATAAAACATGTTTTGGATAGTCTAGGACTGTCCAATAAGCTAAAAGCTGGGTATCGGCAGATCTGTTAGCCAGCGACTTATTCGTCACTAACTAACCAACGTCAAGTAACCAATTTGTATATCATCATCCCCTCAGCTCTAAATCCTAAATATATATACGATTTTAAGTAGATCATACACAAATCCTGTTCAAGAGCATTAAAATTATTTATTAATGTCCATTAGCGTTCTCGCGGATGAATAAATTTAATACTAAACATCATTGTTTTAATATGGTTGATATTTAAAATACCTTTGTGCGATTGTTTCCAGGGGAATTTGATATGAGAGTCAAATCTTGTGCTGCATCAGATGGCGCTGGTCATATCATTGATTTATCTGATGAAGCTGGTTGTGTCCTCAGGCCGAAAATGATATCGAGGTAACGTAATCAATAATTTATCCATCAAAAGCCCTTCGACTAACCCGAAGGCCATTTTTATAACTGAAAAGATATTATCAGTTAGTTAATGTATTTTTTAAATGGTAAATAATAAATTAATTATTAAAAGGACACTGTTTAAACTCGTACACTAATTTCATTTACTATTTATGCAAAAAAGTGCGAGTGTCGTGCATTTTTTGTTATGTTTAATTTTTGTATACACAGATTTAATTATTGAAACGAAATGGCTGTGATGGATTCAGCAGCACTACACGCAGAGGTTACAGAGAAAACATAGAGATAATGGATTCAGAAAACGACCATTAAAAATAATTAAGATTCTCGTAAATTACACATTCATTTTCCACGGCGGGAATCGTGTTGCACGAATTGAAAATTTGGATTTAAAACAATTTCGTTAAGATAATCGAATTAGTAGAAAACAATTAAAATGATTTATACAGCACATGAAAACATAGATTATTTTAATGTAAAAAGTCACCAATATGGCTAAGAAGAATTTATTAAATCAATTCTATTCCACGAGCGAAGTATAACTTTGTACAGTTATTTTGTGTCACGCATTACAAACATATTACAAAAAAAAAACATTTCCTTAATTTTCAACAAAATAAATAGATGCTAATCACACCTCACAAAGATGAAAATGTGGGGCGACAGACAGTTATTTACTTACTCTATAAGGACATTCAATTTAATAGAGGACAGTAATATTAAACTGGGTGTGTTCATTTTCATATATTCAAACATCCCTTACTTGTTCGTTAAATTGAAGGAAAATATGGAAGCCATTGTGAACATTATATTATTAACTATCAAATAATATCGTTAGAACAAATATTAAGAGATATTCTTGTTTACCATCCCTAGTAGGTTGCTAGCATCCGCCACGTAGCATAAAGGTAGCGCATTCGGCTACCCTGCATGAGATCGTGGGTTCGATTCCAGTAGGGGCCAACATGAAATATTTATGTACATTTGATTTTCATATTAATATTTCATGTTTGATATAATGGTCTGGTACTGAAGCGTAAGCCTGTTCATCCTACCTTCAAGATACACTGTACTTAGTGTACCAATGCAGTGCCCTGTGCACCATTGGGTGTGGACACGGGAAAGTAGTAGTAGTAGGTGGCTGGTTTTAATAATTCGTTAGATAACGGTATTTTTTTTTCAGGTTTTTGAAGGCTAAGGCTGCTGACGACCGCGCTTCAGTGATAACGTACGCTTTCTTCCACGCCTTCAAGTTCCCAGACGCTCTCTCCGTCCACATCAAGTGCAAGGTGGAAATATGCAGACATGGCTGCTTGGAGCACTGCCAAATCCCTGGGCAGGGAGCCTTGCTGGAGAGGAAGGACGACGACCATGCAGACACCCACCATCACAGGTATTCCCTTCGTGGCCTAAGCAATTTTGCATGGTAAAACATTCATAGCCTTGATATATCCCAAAACCAGTAGGCGCTAAATCTTCATCGTTCTAGAATCGACAATCATTATCTACCTTATCCTAATTAATCAGAAAATATGGGTTAGTACATGATTGACAGAAGTCTTGTAGTTATTTTTACGAAGAGAATCGTTAATTTCGTCGTAAAGTTAATTTTTATAGAAAGCACCTGACCAAAATCATTGGATCAGAAGGACCAGGTAAAAGCTCCGGATGAAAAGATCATGTGATTTGATGAATTCTCATTGTAATTTACATATATACTGTATATTTTGTGAACCAAATAATCCTTTTTTTTTAATTAATAAAATTTCTAAAAAATTATTTCCAGGCAATCCATATCTGAGAGCATAGAAAACTCAAATCTGAATTCCGACTCTTCCTACGACGATATCGTGTCAGACGGAGACGACTCCGCTCTGATCAGCGGCCCCCAGCCGTCTGGGAATACCCAGCGCCAGGCGCCCCCTCCGCCCCAGCAAGGGGCCCCGCCCCAGCGGCCCCCTGGAGGGGCGCAGCGTCCGCCCCCGCCCCCCGGACCCCCCAGGAACAAGAACAAAGGGCCGCACGTACCGTTCGACCATCACGATTACAGATACGATGAGTTTGAGGATGGTGATTTGGCTATTGCAGAAATGCTGCAGAAACCGTTTGAGGTTAGTGACAATTTTTATTAATGTTGCCTAGTTGAGGCTCTTGGGAGACATACAAAATTACTAGTATCTATATCGTCGCCGTCCAGGAAAAGTCACTATCTGTAAAATTACTGTTTTAAGGTAGTGTTCTTATTGTGCCTAAAATGGTTGTCAAATCTTCAATTTTGAAGTGTTTTAATTTAATCTTTACAAAACATATATTATGTATTCAAAGAAATGTCATAACTTTTTCTAGCGTAAGCTAAGGCTTAGAGGCAGTTTGTGGAGGCCATAATATATATGCTTCACATTGGGAGTGGAAATGAATTGATGATGATAATAATGAATACTTTTTAGGATAGTGGCTTAGGTGGTGGACTACGGAGGTTCTGGGTTTGATCCCCGATGAGATAAAATATTTTTGACTTGAAAGAGGCTAACAACTTTAAAAAAAAAAAAAAAAGATTAAAAATGGAATATTGTTGAGTGTTACCATCATAACAAGACTATTCTATTTCACTGTTTTAATACTATACTTATTTAAATTTGTTTTTTATACTTCTAGGAACCAAGCCTACACGACTCTCAAGAGCGGTTCCCCCATGGACCAAGGAACTTGGAGCAACAAACTGAGCTGCTGGACGGAGAGGTTGATCCAGAAGACGAAGACAGTCCATCACCACTTCCAGCTCCACTCCCCGCAGTTGCTGGTCCTAGAAATCTGGATCTGGATGCAATGCCTCCCATGGAAGACGAATCCGAGACAAGGCAAAAGCCTCACGACTCGGAAAACAGATCTTCAGAAGCAACTCACAGAAGACGCAGGTCTATTGTTATATCAGACAGAAAGGTGAGAAGCGCTGATGTTGGAGTCAGCGGGATATATGAAGTCATCTCGGAAGCAGATTTGGCCTTCAGTCCAGACAATAAAGCAGAAGCTGTTACTGTCTTCCAAGGGAGAATAAGAGAAGAGGTAGTGTATGGAATCTGTCTCCCAGTACCAGGGTTCAGCGCTTTGTTTGTTCTTGTCGCTGTCTCGGCAGTTGTATCTGCCTTGGTCGCAGGAGCGTTGCTGTATAGATACCAAGTGCAGAGAGAAAGGGCTGCTAGACAAGTTCCAGCAATTGCTGCTCAATCCTTGGCCTCATGGATGGCTATGAGACTGCTGGGCAATAGGCAAGAAACACCAACTCCTCCAGCTGCACATACAGAGAACTAGGTTGAGAAAAAGCCTGTTCAAAAATAAATACTTATAGCAAATTACAGTAGTAATGATTGGTTCAAAGAGCAAATTGCTGGACTGTTTTGGATGTTCAATATCAAAGTGAAAAATATACATTATTTCAAGATTAGTTTCAAGAATAAAACACTTGATATTAAAGAGATTTATCAAGATTCGTATTGTGAATTTATTGTTATAATGATTGCAGCAGAAAACGTGTTAAATTGTGTTAAAAACAATGAGATTTTCTTAGAAAGTTTGTACGCGGTCCAAAGTATTTATCAGTAATCTGAATTGACCAGTAATACTCATAAAGACAATATTGAATGGATTTCAATGTGAATATGGTTCATTAACAATGTGATCTTATGTGAAAACTTTTGTGAAATGAATCCGGAATTTGGAGGTTAAAGTGAATATCTGGGAAAATTTGCAATAATTAATATAGCCTTATAGGTGCGCTAGATTAATAAAACGTTCAGTTTATTTATTTAATTTAAATTTTAGATACATTTTGTTTTGTTAAGCTAACGGAAATCTGACATTACATGCCATTTTATAATAAAATATTTGACATGATAAAGAAAGAAAATTATTTAAAAGTTTTTTACTTCGGGAATTTTTTTTAATGGTTTCCTTAATTAACAATTATTATAATTAAGAGAATGATTATTGATATAAGATATTTATATTACTATTTCAATACTTTTTATACAGTTGTTAGTAGTTGTTCTGAAAAATGTTTTGTATTGTTGCTTAATTCAAACGATTTATCAACAAAATAAATAATATTAGTGTAATATTAATATATAATAATTTGCGCTTGTACCTGATTTATTTCCAATGCTTCAAAAGCTCGGTTTTTCGAAGAAAGCCACATGTTGTATTATGTTATTTCAACCTTATGCATAAAGCGATATTACTGAGGTGCACTTTATTATTTCGGACCATTTTGCTGATTTTAAAATTTAACAAGAATACAGAAATATAGGTTATTCAATCAAGTCCATCAAGGCTATGATGACATTATTTTATCATGCTTATAGTAACTCTCGCAATGCTATTGTAGCTACAAAAAGTAATTAAGACTTCAGAATACAATATTCATTGCAAAAAAGTATCTTTCTGCTTTAAGTAAAACGCAGCGCAGATCACTTTTTTATCACAGATTTGAAAAAATATCAAATTACAAGTAAATGTAGACGGAATTTCTCCTCGTTTCCATTAGATACAGTAATATATTTGTGAAATTTCATTTTATTTTTATTTTTTGTCGTTTTACTGGGAAACATATCAAATCAATTTTATAAACCACTTTTATTTTCATACACATATATTGCATTTATTAATTATCGCATGTTCTATTTATTTATTATAAATTTTTATTTTTTAAACACAGCCCTTGATGTTTGATTATTTATAGGTAGGTAAAAACAAGTTTGTCTAATTTTGCTTATTGTCGAAAAACCGCAATAAATGACAAGCAATTGAGGCAAGTTTATCCGATTTCCGATTAATGTTTATTTGTGTGTTAAGATGTTTATAAATATTAGATATTTTTTAATTGCTTTGTAATATTTAAAAAATCTATTATAAATTAAATCCTAAATCAATTAAGCCATTTTCAAATGTTGCTTTTTTAATGTACATTTTCATTAAAATAGATTCAATACTTTTCTTTTGTTGTTTATTTATAAATATAATAAAGTCATTTGTGACAGATGTAGTACTTAATTAATACATAATAAGTATACACTAGGATTAAATAAGTATAATTGTGTCTAAGCTGTAATTTTACATTTCGCATAGCAGAATGCCAAAATAAGCAGTTTTAACATTTGGGTGACATCCTTGTTTTAATATATTATAGAATTTTTTATGTTTATATTAAACGCTTGAATAAGACAAAATTAGATTATTTAGTAAGTTAAGGAAAATATGAATTCCTTTTTGCGAGGTTAAATGGTTGTGGTATCTCCTTCTTTGTCTCGGATGATTTTTAATTACTTTAAAACTCCAGTTGCTAAACGTGCCCTATTGCAGGGAAAAATCTCCACTTATTTTTTAAGTTTAACTTATTCAAAAATATAACAAATTTCATTTCAAAAATGTATTTAGCATAATTACTCGTATATTACAATGTTTCTGATAACACCTGTGTTTTTGCTCAAATACGTTTTGTTAAGAATCAAACCAATAACAAACTAAAATTTGGTTGCTGAATAAAATGGTGCTTTAATATAATTTATTGATTCGAATTTTTGTATAGTGAAACAAGGTTTTAAGCAAATAAACAAAAAAATTAAATTAAACCTTTTTATTCTTCAACTGTCGAAAATAAATCTGAATTCGACGTAATATATAAAGAAGAAATGAGACCATTCTGAGAAAATATAACGATTTTTAAAATGGGCGAAGGCTGCTTAGCAAAAAGGTTTTAAAAAATCAATTAATATTGTAAACAGAAAGTTGAAATGCTGACATTGCTTATCAAGATAAAATAGTTTTAAAAATAAATAAATTCTTTTAATGCTTTAAAAAAAATAAGAATATACTACTGATTTAAGACCATGCCAAGAAGGGGTTTAATTTAATTTGCGTGTTTATTATTTTCCTAATTTTAAGCTAGATTAAGTTTTTTTTTTACTAATGGTTCTATTACATTGCAGTCAAAACGACCCTAGTTAATTTATTTATAAAAGTACACTTTGAAAATTGTTATATTTATATCCGATAATATATTTTTTTACGAAAGGATATTTACTTTGTTAATTTTTACTATCTACACTTTTTGCTGAATTCCACAAATGGATTAAATGATAAAATCATTCTAAATACTAGTTAAGTGTCAAAACGTCTGCCACTAAATAATATAGAATTTTGTTACTGCATGAATATACATATAATTATAAAAAATACAATGTCATAAAAATATTATTTATTCTAATTATACTTTTGTAATTTTATACGAAAAATAAAAACATAGTATGTATATCTAAATAAACAAAAATAAAATGTTCTGGTATTTTTTTAATATCATATGAGGTTCTTTAATGTATTATAAATTTATGTATGTATTGGAAGTCAGAAATAAAAATATGAAATAACCGTGTTTTCTTTTAAATTTTTTTCCAATTCCTATAAACTCACCTATTGCTAGACTCCATCGCCGATTATGGCGATATAGACATATTTCGCTACTCATTGAGTATATTCAAGTCAAATATATTAAAGGCGATGGAGTCTAGTCAATCAAGTAGATAAATAGTTTATTATTTCTGCTCGTCATTCGCACGATATTTTTTGTGGTATAAGTTATTATGCTTGAGTGTGTCCACATTTTATTCTAACTGTCTTAGCTTCACCAGTTTAATGTTCTGTAACTTATTTTTACTGCTTTGTTATCCCTATTATGCTTATCTTTGTATTTAAAATTTTTTTTTTCCGTAAATATAAATAAATAAACAAATGTTTTATTTCGGCAAGAAGCCTAGAGCTCTTCATGAGCTATTTGGCCATCTGAAGTATCTGAGTTAGACTTCTTCTATTACTATTGCTTTTCTTACCCGCACTCACTGGGAAGGTCCGATGCCTTGAGGGAAACCTGCTTATACAATTATAACAAAAATAGGCATTCAATATTACCCTTAGAGGATGATTTTTTTTTTGTAATCTAAACATGATGTTTGTGTGAAAGCACTAAAAATAAAGAATTGATATGAGTCTAGGTCCGAAAAACCCATGTGCAGTGCATCTTGATAATTTAAAACAAGAAGACACGCCGTTTGGACTTACGTTTTAACGCCTGTCTAAGCAATCAGATTATGAAATATTTTATGGGAAAAACCACATTAAAATAAATGGTTTATCTTTATCTTGTAAGATGTCGAAACCGCCACCTTATGCATGGTATCCCAACGCGCTAACCACTGAGTAATGAGGAAAAATGTTTTTTTTTATCAATTGAATCATATTTTATTGATTTAATTTTATTTATTGAAGGAATTCCTACAAAGATAACAACAATTATACCATATTATTAATACATGACATAATAAGACACATTCTACGTGTAAGCCTCAATTACAGAATTACATAATCTTCGTAGTAGGTAATTGCTGCTATGTTATCATATTAAAGTTAATAAGATGTAGAAATTAGTATAAAAAGTTGAATCTGAAGAGGTTATATTCGCAAAAAGTTGGAAATTGATCATATGAATATGTCTATATTACTTGCTACCGCGAAACATTTGTTATATTCCCGACACATGCGGGCCTAAAGGCCTGTGTGATATGTAGAGTTATTTGCGCATGAATGGCTAGTTTAAAATATTTCCACTGTGTCTAAGTGTTTTTGAACTTAGCGTATTATTTTAATATGCTGAGAGAGCTAGTGTCGACTTTGTGGTTCAATAGTTAGAACAAATTCGTTTTTTTTTAATTCAAATGTTTTAAATGCCTATACACCTCTGTTGTATTGATCTTTACTTAAGATATTTTTTCCTTTTATATCAAACCAGTACCTCACTCTAAGTTTTTATTATTTTAAATTAATAAAAATATTTCAATGTACTATCCTAAGCGTAAGCTCATGCGTAGGAAAACTATAAACTAACGTTGTTATATTTTCAAAATTAATATAGCATGTAAAAACTTGAAATAAGCTACAAAAGATGGCGTTGGTTGGTTGAAAAAAAAAGAGCTTTTGGGGTTTTGGGTTTAAAAGGGGTTTTTAATTTATTATATTTACTTTAAAATCAAATTAAATTTTTTTCATTATTTTTTTCATAACCCCTAAAAATTTCAATTAAATACTTAAAAAAAAAAATTAATTGATTTAAAGGGGAAAATTAATGAAATTTTTTTATTAATTTTAATTTTTTTTATATCACTTACCCCAATACACATCTTAAAATCCCGTATT
>JAGVSP010000334.1:0-75786 GCA_022494985.1 Micrasema minimum
CTCCTTTATTATAAATGATATTATACAGTTGCACAGGACTAATGTTAACTCCCACTAACTGTACACTGTACACGTGTACCCCTACACGTTGGGGTAGTTGGAGTTGTGGGAATGTATGACAATTATTATAATACATAGAATACATTATATCCGTGGCTCCTGTGATAAGTGATACAAGTAAAAAATCAGCACTTTACGGGAGAACCAAAACAAGATTTAAAAAATTCTAGTTCGTGAACTAAGAGGGCTAGGTTACACATAAATACTTTCTTTTGTAGATTAAATTATTCACTTTCACTCTGCATTTTTATTTTTATGGTAAAAATTATAGTTTTAAAGTAATTCATGAAAAACCAGTAAGTTGTACCTTTTTTTATTTCCAATATGTGTTAAAATAACGTGTTAAATGATAAAGTACAGTTAATTATTGCACCTACAAATGATACAAATGCTACCCCAAAGATTAGATTGTTATACTTATAATAGGGTGTTTTCATAAATTTACCTGAATTATACCAGATTGCTAAAATTTCAGTATTTTACATCTTGAATTGTACCCTAATCGCTATTGAGAACAATCGGTTCAAAGTTATATAACTCTAAATATATCAATATTCACGATAAATATACTGAAAAATAAAGTTTGACAACAGTAGGTATTTTATATGCTTTTGAAAATAAAAAATGTTTGAAACAGCAGAATACATTAAAATATAACTGTTTTCGTGATCGCCCAATAATAGGTATACATCTAGAACTTTTAATGGAAATATAACCCCTTCGTAAATTTTTTAATAACTTCTGTCAAACTTTCAGTCCCTCCCTGGATAACATAATTATTTTATTAACGTTTTATCATCGTAATGCTACAAAATTTTACGCGGCTCGCGGCTTATAAAAGCAAATAAGCTATATGGTTTGCCATAAAACTATTGTTTATGCCAATATATTTAAAACCTCGCCCCCCCTTTATATGAAAAAATCAACTTTCAAACTTCTTTGAATCGCCAGCCCTTTAAGAACTTAGAAATATATAAAAATGCTACCTTCATTATTTTGTCGTGATCAGGGGGCTCATTAAAACCAGGCTGTGTTTTGTATTGTCTCATGAAGGCTGGTTTGTTGGTTATATCAACAAACAAACATGCACCACTGATAATCCAGAATAATGCAATCACTAGTAAGTTCGGAATTATAACCACAATAAGTAGAGGGTTTTCGCCTGCAACAAACAACAAGGACGGTTACATCAGGAATATGTTTACAAGCGCATTGAGTGATCGTCGTCAATTGCCAAAGTGTTGAGCTCGTAAATCCCGCATTTACGAGCTATGCTAAAAACTTTACGTAATATAGTAAAAATGTTCAAAATAATAATCATTTAAAATTTGGTACAAAAAACTTTTACTTGTCTGTAAACTTGTCTTGTTTACTTGGCGGCCTCCGTAGCGTAATGGCTAAGACGCTGGACTCACGATACGGAGGTTCCAGGTTCGATTCCCGGTGAGAACTCAAAAATCAAAAAGTGATTTTTCTCAAGCCTGGGTGTTTGCGACGTTGTTCCCCTCTGTAATTGGGCCTCCTGGCCTGTTGAGGTGGTAAAATAAATAAATAAATAAAGTCGGTTTACGGACGATATTTTTACGTGATAACGTCATAAGAAAACACTGATGAAAAATAGTATACTTTTATGAATTGAATTGAATTACGAGTATTATTACTAAATTATCATTATTTTGTATAATACAAAGCAGGAGTTAATTGAAAATGACTAGTTTTCAAAAGGATAATGTTAAACGTAAATTTTCCCTGAAAATATTTAACCATGAGCAATTACGTGGGTTCAGTCTTGCTACCTGCTGTGATGGGAAATTAAAATATCCTTTTAAAGGATCGGTCTGGTACTACCGAAAACATATTTACTTGGTCTGGAAGTGCACAATTTGGTGATTTCATTTCATTTTGGTAATGACAATTTCATTTTCACTTTGTAGCTTGTGTGCTGCTGCTGTCTCCCTTCTACTCGGACGCATCGGCCGATGGAGTGGAAGAGAGATAGATGCGTCACAAACCGAACGCTTAAGCCGATCGTGCCTCTCTATCGCGTGTTCCGCGCTCTCGCTTACACACTCGGCTCAGGCGGAACGTGACAACGAGTCATGCTTTTTCGTGTGTGCAGCCGGCGTTCATCGATTTATTAGACGTTATCACGTCAAAAAAGAAAGATAAATAAAAAATGGCAATATAATGAAAAAAAGAAGAAATAATTTAATAGGGGTATCTGTCTAACACGAATATTTTACTTTATATTATGATTTCTGTTATTCATATTGACAAAACCCAAAAAATACTTAATACTTAAATTTTTTTAGTTGATAATGTTTTTGTAAATTTTCAATGCATCTTGTTTTCGTGCTTAGGTATGTTTTTATTCCCGTAGGTACTACATATATTTAAAACAACATAAAAAATACCTGTCATGTCTACGAGTTTGTCCCATTGCTTCTGGAAGAAGTCATCTGATATTCCCCAGGAATGTGACAGATACCTGCAGGAATTTCAGTGGAAATTGTTAAACTGTTACTCTAAAAATGCTTTTAAGAATGCCGAAGTCTCGTTGCACTTTTTGTATGCAATCATTCGGATGACAAATTTAATCAATTTAGACATATTGAAGATTCAATCGTGGTGCACTGTTAGCCCTTGTGCTATTTATTTGCTTTGTAAATCCGATGCAACGAGCTTTTAAGATATCTACAATATTACTTTGTCTCCATAAATTAAATAATAAATTATTGAGAAATTTTTATTTCTTTGTGTAATTTTTGTACTTTTACTAATAATCTCGATCCCATCTAAGGAATTTAAAAAAAACTAATGTCTCTCTCGTATCTCCCGTTCATGACATAATTGATTAAATTATAAAAATAATTTTAATTGATTAACGTCATAAAATATGACGTAGGTATATATCATGAACTAAAGGTCGATACCTGTTCAGAGTCTGCCTATAGGACTTCCAGAAGTAAAAAATGTTCGAATGGAAATATAACCTGGCGAAATTCTTCCTCTTATCGCTGTAACCACGACTGTTCATGCAAGGATCAAAAGTAAATAATGTAAAGACTCATTCATTAATTCCATATCTTCTCTGAATGTGGAAAGCATTAATATGGAAAACACAAACTGCAAATATCGAGGGGATAAGGGAAACTACCCCATCTTTGAATTTAAAAATAAGCACTTACCACACAAAAACAGTTTTAAAGGCCATGACACCAATAAAACCGAGAATAATTCCAGTTACTGCTTGATATACATAGTTGCTAAAGGTCGCGTGAGGCCTTATCTCAGAAAGGGGCACTTTTCCTGAAGAAAATACGTGATTAAAGTTTATTCTAAAAATGCTGCTATTAAACGAAATGCTGCTATTAAAAGCTAAATTTTATTTTTTAAAAAAAAAAACTAAAATATTTTATAAGAATTAATAAAAATATATTTAAAAAATCATACCATTTGATACAGTCGAATTTTTTCCATTCTGATTTTGAACAATCATCGTTAATTGCCTTAATTTGGTTTAAACGTTTTTGATAAATCTTAGAAGATTTAATTAGTAGATTTATATATAATTTTAGAAAATCAAACAGTTAAAATCTAGTAGTTACCACCTCATCAATTGACGCAACCAAAATGAGTTTTTCCTTAATTCAGATGAAAATTTTAATATATTTATGTTATTCATATTATCTATTACAAACATGATCGTATATTTTAGAAGGCAAAAAATTGTACTGTTTTGCCCAAAAAACAGCACTGTAAACAGGGGAAACTTGAGTTCTTCACGAATTGAAAAATACATTCATATAATTAATATATGGGATATTTATTTGCATTGTAAATCCGATGCATCGAGCTTTTAAGATATCTACAATATTACTTTGTCTCCATAAATTATTAAAAACTCAGCACTGTAAACAGGAGAAACTTGAGTTCTTCACGAATTGAAAAATACAATCATATAATTAATATATGTGATATTAAAAAAAAAAACATTAAAAAAATTATACAGGAAAGTGCTTAAAACAACTGACCGGCAATCAGAAGGACCCTGGTTCATCTCCTGGAGTGAACAATAATTTTTTCAAGATAGTGATTTAATTAATGCACATCGTAATTGTGTTTTTTATCTACCTTTCTCTGGATGCGTCAAATAAAAACGTAAAATATACTTCAAATGACTTGTCTATGAGTGTAGTATATTTTTTATTTGTCAGTAATTTTATTTTTCATTCTTTTTAGGGCACAAACATTTCCATTAGATGGCACAAGAAATCAAGCATTTAAAAAAAATAAAAACAATTAAAAGCTTAACCTATTAACTCCCTCTGTACCTACGAGATACGACACTTCTGGAAATACACTTTATTTATTTATTTTATTGGTAAATCAACAATGTTACAATCTTTTACTTTAAATTGGAACATTACCCATTACATATCTTTATTGTACTTCAAATTACACAACTACACAGCATGTTTTTTTAATATTTTTAATTACACAAGGACAAAAAAAAAATAAGTACGTATTAACTTATTTCAAGAAGCATCCAAAATCCTGCTTAACTATAAAAATAATACTTACTAAAAATATCAATATTTACAATAATTTCTATATTATTGTAGAGTCTTAACATACGCGATGAGTTGAAAAAAGCCATAATGTTGTTAAACTTTGTTACAGAAAACAAAACTGAAGTGTAAGCTTAAAAGTCAAAGTACGGAGGAACTTTTTTTGTACAGATTAAATTAAATTGATATGCGTTGCAAAATGCGGCGACCATACAACGCATCCAATTTTCAAATTATTATGAACTAGAGAATTGTATGTACAAACCAATCATGGATGTTGCAATCTTAAACGGTTTACATGTTCTGTGTATAAAACGTAGCAGCTTCGTAGAAGATTTTCCTTTGACATTATTAATATGATTATAAAAATGCAAAGTAGGAGTCAAAGAATTATTCCCAGATCTCGGATACAAGATATACTTATTGGATTATGCTCTTAAGACAGTCATTTCGCTTCATAGGTAATAAATGTTTTAATATATTCACACTGGCACTAACATGGCCGAAATTGATTTTTTATGCATTAGACAAATACCTAATAGCCAAAATATGTTGCCCAAATGAATATCAACATTACGTAAGGTAAAATATTTTTGAATTGAAAATAAATTCTGTGTCTCTCAATAGGCCTCAAGTTGTTAAAAAAATGCGATTGTTTGCGCTATTTTATAGCTGCATAATATTACACAAAACTGTTAGTAATTTTTATTTACATTTACGTTAATATGAAGCACTTTGCATAATTATAACCAAAAGAATAGTTATGCGTTGAAACCAGTGAGCTGTAGTCGGGGTGGAGGGGCACGGAATATTCTACGGAGGCGTGTGTGGTGTGATGGGGGGGGGGGGGGGGGGGGGGGGGGGGGGAGGGGGGGGCTAAACTTGTGACCGCGAGTTAGCAGCTTAGGTGACGTTTGTTAGAGGGAGTCCTGTAAAAGTGTAGAGGAAATTATCGATGAGGCCTATCCACAGAGAGTGCAAGAACCCGTGGTAGAGCAGAGCTCCTAACACCAGCGAACATCCAGAAAAAAAGACATGTAACGAAACAATTACAAAATCCATTCAATCGAAAATGTTCTAGAAAAAATCCCTTTGTAAAACAAACTATAAAATCTTCGCAGGGATGAAACAACATCACCAATGAATAGTTCTATATCTGATATCGTGTCACCTCCAAAATTGTTGCAACCAACGTCCGAAAGAAGCCTTCCCTGCAGTCAAATAATCTGACATTAGCAAAACGCCTGACAGGTCGGGTATGGGGTTTCGACTGAGCAGCAGCACCATAGCTTCAAGCGTTCTGCATGATAAAGGCCGCATGTTTTTCGATTCAGAAAGAATAGTTAAGGAGAGTAAGTAAAAAAACAAAGAAGAAAGATATGCAATGATAAAGGTTTAGAGATTCTGGCTTGACTGACGAAGAAAAAATATAACTCTTGTGGTCGAAAAACAAGGTTAGGAAATAATACAAAAAAACTATTAAAAGAAGAACACATATAATTAATTAAAGAACCCTACTCGTAAGTATAGGGATACGTTGTGCAGCATCTGCCAACAGAAAATAAATTGGAAAAACTATTTAAACTACTTTACCTGAAGAAAGTACCTATTAAAAGTAAACAATGTTACTTAGCTATCGACTGGACGGGATCATGTGAATTTTGGTAACTAAGATAGAGGAGTAATACGTTACTTGAAAAATGATTGGAATAACCGATGGCAATGATTATTTGGTCTTCTACTATATCAATGAATTAACGAATTAGGCATTTGTTTTAAATATATTTATGCCAAGATGGGGAAGGACTTGTGAAATACGTAGAAAAACGATAGTTGAGTCTGTAAAAAATTCCCCGGTACAGAAAAAAATTTTGCCTAGAATTAGCCACGCAAGATTGTAAGTACAAACGGAGTGTTTCAAATATTTGGCCAACAAAGCTCCTGGGAAATGTCCCACGCGAGGTGGCTTACACAGCTAACAAATTCAGCGACTATACATTTCGATAGAGGCTGTCCATCAAAAAAACTTATTTTCATTGCAACTTACTGAGCAATAAATGTCACTTACTTGAGCAAAGAAGATCTCGTCGTCTGGAAGTTAATTCGCTCGCAATATATTTATCGATGCCTAAAATTGTAGTTTGATCCTGTAATACGAAAAAAAATAGCTATACTTTTGCCATCCGTAAACTTACTGATAGCTATGTTAACAGATCCTCAAAAGCCATATATGAGTGAGAACTACTGCACCAGGAATCTTAAATCTCGTATCCACTGTTTTTCTAAAGTAATTTTTTTACCTATAAACTTACTATTTAACTAAGGCAAAAAAAAAAAAAAAAAAAATTATCAGTTATTGATGGAAGATACGATTTTTTAAAGTTGCACATTTACAGACGCCCAAAGTACTACTATGTAATAACTGCGTCATTTGGCAGGAGTTACGTCATAAACAAGTTGTTTAAGGCCATGGTACTGTCTCCAGCCAGTAACAAAACTGTCCAAAAATCGATGCGACTAGACGCTGGAAAGCACAGATAAAATATACGTCGACTAAACTTCATTATACTGTTAAACACGTTCTAGGAGACTGAATGGCGGCCATCTTTTTTGCATAGTAGCTTGTATGTAGATTGTATTCCATGATTAAGATGCCATGAACGCGCACGGGGGTTTTAAAAACGTAGAAACCGGAACACTACACTTAGATACAAGAGTCGACGTCCCATTGCCTAAGATTTTGAAATGAGGCTATCTTCAACATTTTAGTATATTTTATGCGTGCGTTTTTGATATTTCATCCACTTGAAAATAATAAAAATTTCGCAATACTACACGAACAGCATATTATTAAATTTCAATTCGGTACACCCAGTGCCGTGCATTATAAGGTACGGATAAAAAAGGGAAAGAAGAAGGAAGTGTCATTTAATCAAATAAGGCATTCTTAAAGAAATACGAAATTCTTCCTTAAATTTTACAAATGTTTTTTAAATTTTTTAATCTTTCAAAAGAAGCATTCGAGGTCTTATGATATAGGTAGTCAAATATTTCAATTTAGCGGCTGCATTAAAATAGTCGGAAACAACTGTAGCAGAAAGCAGGAAAAAAGCTGTGCTGAAGTGGGATTCGAATCTAGATATTCCAATCCGGACTCCGCTACTCTACCACTAGACCACGACCGCTTCCAGAACCATTCTTATTATTATTTACTTTTATTTATTTAAATTGAATTCTGTGCCTCCTTAGATAAGTGATTTAAGTCGAGTTGAACCTTTTTTGTGATTTTTACATAGAAATGATCACAAAAAAATCTCCTTTTTTTTGGTCTTACTCACGTATTTCTATCTGCTGTAGTTATAACTGTCAGAATTTTGGCAAAAAAATCGTGAATATAGATATATTATGTCAAGTTGTAACCCCTTTAAGTAATTGCTCCACAGATTGTTTGTCGTGCTTTGTGGAATAAGGATTCTCTTCATTTTCACATTTTATTTTTCTGTATATTTATCGTGAATATTGATAGAGTATTTAGAGTTATATCACTTTGAACCGATTTTGATCAATAGTGATTAGGGTTCAATAATTATTACATTAGGGCACAACTTTTTTGCTTCGTGTATATCAGTTTACACAAAAACAACTTATAGGTGCAATATAATTTAACTGTACTTTTATCATTTGACACGTAATTTTAACACATGTTGGAAATGAAAAAAGGTACAACTTCCATGGTTTTCGTGAATTACTTTTAACTATAATATTTACATAAAATTGAAATGCACAGTGAAAGTGATTGTTTTTATCAACAAAATAAGGTACTTATGTGTCCTAGCCCACTTAGTTGACGAAACAGATTTTTTTTTAAATTTTGTTTTTGCTTTTCTGGAAAGTGGTGATTTTTGATTTGTATCACTTATCACAGGAGCCACAGAATTCAAAGACATTTATTATTTTTTTTGTTCATTGTGATGTACCTACATTGGCATGTAAGCAGTTGTCAATAAGTCTTCTTCCAAGTAACCATTGATAAAATTATGATTTTTTACTGTAGCTTTACCAATAAAGGCACATTCTGTTACACGAAAAGTTAAAAACTCATTCGTTGAGTGGTCACCACAAGAACACCCCGATCCAGATATGAATTAATCATAGGGTTCTTCCCGATAGCATGAATATCCTTGAAAACGTTATAAATATTTAAAGTATATATTTTTACAATTCCAACGATATAAAACACAATGATCAAAAATGTTGTTTTCATTTATGAATTTATGTTTTAAAACACGAAATTACGAGTGACTTTTAACGCCCGTTATTGGCTAATGACGTCATACCCGTCCACCATGAAAGGCGTGAAATTCATTACGAAGTGAGCGCCCTTATTGCTGTGACGTCACACCGCATGCGCGCCAAATGGAGGATTTTGAGAGCGATTTGAAAAAGCGCTATTTCAAACCGCGCTAGAAAATTCATACGACATCGTAAAAATTTAAAGAAAATTCCCTTGATATTGTTATTTTTCAATCAATTTTTTAAAATAAAAAATAAAAAATCGGAAAGAACCCAATTATCCATTGAGAGGAGAGGAGTGGTGATAATGATGATGATGGTGGTGATGGTGATGATGAAAGTGATAATGTTGTTAAAATACTCATCCGTACGTCGTGTGGTGAAAGTCGTGGTACTCGGGACTGGAAACCAAGGGCATGTGGTATCCTGAGTGGTCGCTCATGGACACCAGGATCACGAAGTACATCCCGACCCAGGCAGTAATGGCGTGAGAGTTTAGGTAATATATCCCTAACAGCCCCGGGAAGAATTGTACTAAGTGCTCAAGGGGGTGCGAGTACATGGAGACCAGCGATATGGGAGTCGCCCACTCGTGGTGCTTCTTGTGAATATACTTGTACAACCTCTTGTCGTGAAGTATTCTGGAAAACGCACGAACCATAAAAACACTGAAAAGTATCGCCTCGTTGCATCATTTTATACTAACGCCTCGTTTGTATGGGTAGGTCACTTGTACGTGTTAAATGAAAGCTGGTACAATACAAAACTATTTATAATTGTTGAAGTTAGTTGGTATGTTGTACCTAATGGGTGTATCCAATAAAAACAAAAGGACCAAGTTCTACGATATAAATACATTATAGAACTAAATTAGGTAGCACTAAATTATACAGGGTGTAACAAAACTCGATGTACAACCCGAAAACTGGTGAATCTACATCGTATTTGGAGACGATTGTGTAATATGACTTTTTAATCCGAACTTGAAATTTTTTTTTTCTTACCACAAAAGTTTTTACAAGTATGGTAGATTAAGTCAAATTGCTCAAATTCTTTATTAAAACGCGGTTTTGAATTTGTTTTCTTTATGGGTAGTATTAATTTGACTAAATACATGATATTTGATAACAATTTGCAAAAAAAAAATCGAAAAAAAACTTTATACTCAATTTTCTCGAAAACTAAGAGTCAAATAAAAAAAAATTATTCTACTAAATCGACTCCAAATATTATGTAAATTCACTGGTTTCCCGCTAGTACGTCGAGTTTTGTTACACCCTGTATAAAACAATAAATTTTATAAACAACATTTTGAGTGTGTCCAAATACTTGGATTTCACCCATTACGGGCTAACATTAAATGAACCTATTATCCTTCTAAACTTCTCGTCTCTGTTGGGATATCAAATCGTTATTCAATCAAATTTTATTTCATTTACCAGAAGAAGGAAGCTTGCATTTCATCAGCCTCCCACTCTCTTAATAAAACTATAACATTTTCATGCAATGGATGTGCTATACAGTACTCATCCTCTGCAACAATAAGGCATTAGGCCTAGTAGGAGGGTGAGAACTGACTCAAGAGGAATTGTCACAATAGATCTACCTACACAGATCGCAGTGACGTCAGTAGCTCAATGTCCTGACCCGCGCTATAGAATAGAATATAATATGTAGGCGCATTGAGTAATCTTCGGTCTGCAGCAATTTTTAGTAAATACACATTTCGTTTTATTCATTCAATGTTTCTTGGCTAGTTTCTGAATGCATTAAGAACAAATTATTCAACATTCAGGTACCAGCGTAGATACATTTCACCACTACACCACTATACTATGGATTTCAGCTTAAGAAAATTCACACACTGCCGATAAGGGTCCATCTAGTATAAAAGCATTTTGTATGGACTAACATGACATGTTATCAAGTCCATTCGAACTCACTATGGCGACTATGGTGACCGTGGTTGATCTACTTACTATGTTTAATACAAATAATAATTGGTAAATACTTGTGTATGTAGTAGAACAGGAACTCGTGTAGATGTATACAGATTAACAAGTGTACGAGGATTATGTGAAGTGGTGGTAACGTCCTAGCATCAGGATAATTAGTGGACCGAAGAAGATGTAATCCGTAGTTAATTAGAACATTAAAACTCTGGTTTATTAAAACTCCTTTGATCGTCTGAAAGAAAATATTTGAAGTAATTACGTTGCAACGAGCAATATGCACCGAAATAAATGTTTCGTTTGTTTGTAATCCCGGCCGTTTTATCGAATAACTTACTGTTAAAAAGGGATTGCACTGGTCATATTCCAAATAAAATGAACACGACTTGACCAGAATATGAAAGTTTTGATTTTTTGATTAAATTCATTATTACTCTTTTTCGATTATAAGAAATTGAATATATTTCAAGCTAAATTTCATGTTTCCCTGCTAAAAAATTTTAGTAAACCGGAAATGTATTAGAAACGGCGGAGACTTGTCAATTTTATTTGGTATAGGACCGCATATACACCGTGTCCCACGACGAGACCGCGAAACTCCAGAGGGTGATTATTCATGATATTCTGAGAAAAAAAGCTTAATAAAGTTTTTCAAAAAACTCAATTCTAATTTCTTAAAAAAAATGATTAAAATATGAATAAAAATTCTCGCGTGTAATACCGTCTATTTTTGAACTGGCTCACACCACGTGACCTCCACCAATAAGCGCGAAGCGAAGCGCGTCCCTATTGGACCGCGAACCAATAAGATCGCGTAGTGATCTCGTATCAACAAGGCAAGGCGTACGGTGACCAGAGCGGATCCCCACTCCTCCCCGCCCACCGCCACCCCGCCACCGCTAGCATTTCAAACAGAAGCCAGTATTACACTAGTCGCTTTTTTTATTAATACTTTTTAAAAATAATTTATTAAAAATGCCCGGATCAAAAAAAAATTTTTATGATTTTTTTCTCAGAATACCATGAACAATCATGCTCCGGAGTTTCGCGGTCATCGTGGGACACGGTGTATATGTAGGTACTATTAAAGAAAATTAATCCTTAAAAATTAAGTAGTAAATATTATGTTAAATTTGGTAACCATCAGATCTATAAATCAAATTTATCTTAACGTATTCTCCCGTTAAAAATACTTACAGCATTAGTCTAGGTACGAATAATTCGTCGTACTCAAAATATACGTATTCGAAAATATACACCAACCTTTAATACGATTAATAATATTGTTAATCTAAATTAATTTAAATTATATATTTTTATGGCATGCACACGTTGGCGTTGAGAGAATGGACGATAAAAGAATAGCCAAAAGCGTGGTGCATCTCTGCCCACTTGGGCCGCCGACTTCCCGGACGACCTGAAAAAAGATGGAGGGACTGCTGGGAGTCGACATCCCAAGAGGCAGCGTCGAATAATCTAATACAGACCCTTAGGTGGGAAGTCTTCTTCTTACTTTGTTAGTTATTATTTTCTTTTGTATATACATGTATTATGTGTAAATTACTTAAGTTACTTTTTTCATTGTTTTGTTTTTTATATGTACATATTTTGTAAATGTTATTTTTTTTGAATAAATTGAACGGAGATACTGAGGGGGGTAAACCTTAGAGGGGTGGGGGGGATATATATATCCTCCTCCCCCCTCACTAAACTGCATAGAGTAGATGAAATAGTAGAATATTTTTCGGTCCTCTATGTGCAGCTGAAAGAGAGTCCCCCGGGACTCTATAACAGCTGCGGGTGGATGGTGGGTTCGTTATCCCCCCCTCAGACCCTTAGGTCTACCTTAATAAGAAGTAGAAGAAATATTATGTATTTACTTTCATAAGTTTTGGGATGTTCTTGGCTTCACTTTTTCCAGGTTGAATTTTGTATTTCATTAAGAAAGCTGGCTTTTCAGTTAAATCTAAGAAAAGGAAAAGTCCGCCCAGAGTCCAGAAAGTTACGAATACTATAACGTTTGGTACAATCACGTATAAAGTTATTGGGTCGTCACCTGAAATCAAATGAATTCCATTTAATCATATATATTAATTTGTTTATTTACTTGTATACGGTACTGAGGAGTGCCTTTAAAAAAATACAAAATTTACAGGAATTCATAATTAAAGTAATAATATATCACAGTATCTCATCAACGAATTGGACCCACTTATTTTTTTTAATTTTCTCGATTAAAATAAATGTAGTAATTAGTAAATCTAAAATAAACCTTTAGTTTGTTGTATTTTTCATCTTTTTAATTTAATTATTTAATGAGATTTTGCAACGCGAGTTACATCACTGCAAGGCGAGGTTTAAAGGAAATAAACAAACCATACTTATGAAAATTTTACTGAGAAGAAAAAAAATTTTTTTTTTCATGATTAGATTAAAAATTCATATTACACAATCGTCTCCAAATACGATGTAGATTCACCAGTTTTCGGGTTGTACTACGAGTTTTGTTACACCCTCTATAGTGAACCATAACCAAGAACCAGTAAACCGTTAAATATAGTGTAACCAAGGTACCAAGGTACTTATAGTGTTGTGTAAAATAATTTTTACCTATTTTATCCAAGAGTTTAATCCATACAGCATTGAAAAATGTGTCTGGTATTCCCATAAATCTATCGAGAAACCTGAAAGAATTGTTATGAAAGATAAGTAAAAAAAATTGATAAAAAAATATATAAGCCATTTTTTCCATGTTTTGTATCTTCTTCTACTTCTTAAAATAGACCGAAGGGTCTGGTATTTTATTCTCATTCGATGCTGCCTCTTGGGATATCGACTCCCAACGTTCCCTCCATCATTTTGCAGGTCGTCCAGGAAGTCGGCGGCCAGGTGGGCAGAGATGCATCACGGAGCAGGCTATTCTACTATCGTCCATTCTCTCAACGTGTGCATGCCAGTTTCTCCTTCTTTCTCTTCCCCACCTGACGACATCCTGGACTTCGCAAGTTGCTCGAATTTGGGCGTTTCTAATCTGGTTTGTATCTATTGGTATAAATAGATCCACTGAATTAGTACACCTGGTTCAGTGTATTTCTTCAAAGGTGAGATCATGACAGTCTTGTACTTTATGGCAGTCCGATGTATCAGGTATAAAATATTAAATGTGAAAAATCACATTGGGATCCTGGCACCTAATACGTATCAGCTCAACGTACTTACCGCGAAACGGACAAGTCCAGAGGGAGGATAACTGTAAATATATAACTGAGAGATCGTCCCACCTCCACCCGCGACTGTTATAGAGTCTCTGTCAGTCACGCTATTTTATGCAGGACTTTAAATTTTTGCAAATGAAAATGCATAAGCAAATTGCAGGGCCAAAGTTTCCAAGTGAAGTTAAGTCAAGAGGGCGACAGCATCGATCAAGTCAAAAGAAAATCATGATGCCGCGACCCTTACGATCCCTCAGTGTCTCCGTATCGAAATTATCTTTTTTTTTCTTTATTAATGCACACAAACATACGAAACAAGAATACAATTAATACAGTCAACAAAATGTGCCGTAAAAGCGCAAAAACAATACAAAAGAACATAGAGAAAAAGAAGTATAAAAGGACATGGTAGAAAAAAAACATCTAGTACAACTATATAACTACCATCATCATCTTTCCATATCCTCTCTCTATGTTGAGCATATGGAGCATACAAATTGCCTACAAGTCAAGCGAAGCGATTGGCCGCCAGTTCCCGTGCATCCTCCAAAGTCAGGTCCAATATGTATATAACTATATAATTTATACACGGAAAAAAATGATTATAATTATTTATTAAAATCACCGTTCTCTGTGTAACAGTTTAGCGGCTTTTAACTATGTACAATGTACATATTATAATTTACCATTCCTGCTATTTCCCCGAGGGGGTATTTGAAGTGAAAACTTCTTTAGAATCGTTGGGAGTGATTTGAAACTCTATGAAACGAAAAAGCGACACTAAAAAGAGACAAACATATAGATCTATGGGATTTAGCCTGCGAGAGAATGAGATAGAACACAGTTTCCGCCGGCTGGCAGTAGTTCCATCTACCTCATCAGATACATCTACCAGTTGATCGCCGGCACCCCTTTATACTTTTATAATGTGGAGGTCCTAGGCTATAAAACAGAATTTGTTCTATTCATGTATGTGAAGAGGTAGATTCGACTCCCAAAATTTTGTAGCACAACCGAGGGAGAAGGCGCCTTGACGCGGTATTTCACAGATATATTGATAAAATCGAAACAAAAACTTTTGCCTCATACTTTAGTTATCAGTAGCCGCTCGTATCACTTGTAGAAATTGAAGACATGGATCATGAATAAAAAATGAAAAAAAAAAAATCAACTGGGTACCAATATTTATAATAAATAAATCCTATAATTATCCCACTCCTGATACTGCATTAATCTCATTCTCTCTCAGCTTAGTTTTATATAGGTTTCACTTCTACCTGGTGTGAAACTGCACACATGTTTTTTTTTTAAATAATAAAAAAATATTTGAGTTCTTATGATAAACTCAAATATTTCAATTTTGGGGATGCTTTCAAATAGTCGGAAAAAACTGTGCCAGAGAGCAGGAAACAAGTTGTGCTGGAGTGGGATTCGAACCTAGAGATTCTAATCCGCAATTCTCGAATGTCACCAGACCACAACCCGGCTCAAACTGTTTGTGCTTCTTCTCGCGATTGGTTAAAAAGTCGCTAAAATGGCAACACTTTAGCGACTTGCTAATACTATTGGTGGAAAATCCCACAAATACGCCCTGTTTTGCATATTTTTTTAGTTTCTATTGAATAAATAACCCCATTATTGTATTTTGGGCAGATGCTTACATTTTAATTTTACCATTCTAAATCATTTTGTTTTGCAGGAAAATTGCAAATGGTTCAATGGATAAATAAAAATATATAGCCTACCATAAAAGTGTGTTTTTAGCAGCTTCGATAGCGATGACTAAAAAAATACCTTCAAATACACATTTGTAAAACAATGACGCCACCGTAACATTAGGAGCTTGTTTTCCCGCATTGTATACTTTGTCCTCTGAAATAACAAAAAATCATACAAATTACACATCTTAAAAACTAAAATTCAATACAGATATATCAACTGACTATAAACGTAAAATTTTTAAACAAATAATGGGGTCCTTTCCGATTTTTTATTTTTCACTTAAAAAACATGATTGAAAAATTACAATATCAAAGGATTTTTTATTTTATTTTTACGATGTCATATGAACTTTCTAGCGCGGTTTGAAATAGCGCTTTTTTCTTTCAAAATCCTCCATTTGGCGCGCATGCGGTGTGACGTCACAGCAATATAGGCGCTTACTACGGAATGAATTTCGCGCCTTTCACGGTGGACGGGTATGACGTCATTAGCCAATAACGGAGGACGTTAAAAATCATTCGTATTTTCGTGTTTTTAAAACATAAATTTATTAAAAAAAACTAAAATTTTTGAGTATTGTGTTTTATATTGTTGGAATTGTAAAAATATACTTTAAATATTTATAATGTTTTTAAGAATATTCATGTTATCTGGAAGAACCCCATTATCAATCACTATTGATATCTCAACAGAGACAGAGAGTCTCTGGATGATAATACATCAAGTGGTCAATTAACCCAGCGGATAACAGGTCATAAGCCCTGTAAACGCCTAGATAATAAATATATATTTTTTAAAATTTTATTTATTTTAGTACTTTCATTTTATTTAGAAGTATTCGTTTCCAGAGCTTCTCTGTCTCTGTTGAGATATTAATAATGATTGACACTAGCCCAGCATGGCCATGATTGTGTATTTTCCAGCTATTTGTGTAAAAGTATTTTTACAATAATACGGCTTTGACATGTAGGTACATAGTTTATCGGGATGAATCGCATCCAATCCTGAATTATTTTTGTTCATTTTGGAAGTTCCAACTATTAATGAATTATTATTAAACCTATATTTCCTACATATAATTATAATTCAAAGCAAACAAAATAAAACAGCAGCGTTTGCTATTATTCTGATCTTTATTAAAATTACTCTTACAATTTTATGTTAGGCATTAAAAAAGTCGCCCTTATTAAAATATAAACTACTGAAAAAATTTGAGTATTAATTATTTATCTGCGTCAATAAATTCGTCATTCGTCAGTGGTAGGAAGTACCAGTTACCGCGATAATTAATACGAAAAAAACATCCTTCATATAAATATGGTTTACGTAGGTCAAACAATAAACCTACGTTATATCATTGCAAAAATTTTAGGATTACACATTAAAAAAATCCAAACAAACTTGTTAAACGTGTGTTTGGACAAGTTTTTTCTATAGTAACTCTATATTTTTAGAAAGTTGACGTTTTAAACTATAACATAAAGAAAGTTTCTTTCGTGTATTAGATAAAAAAACATTCTAAAATTTCTAGAATTACGCATTAAGATTCCACTTTAACTGTCTGCCGTCTGTTTGGAAAGGTCGTTATAAGATAATAGAATTAAAAATGGATATCCACAAGATACAGATTAAAAATATTGTTTGTAAAGTAACTACTAGGTATTACTACCCTCCCTTATCCGCACCCAATGGTGCATAGGGCACTGCATTGGTACACCAAGTGCAGTGTATCTTGACGGTAGAACAATCAGTCTTACGCTTCAGTACCAGTCTAGTAGTGAAGTGAACGTAACTGAAAATCTTATGTTAATTATTTTATTATACACAATCGAAGAAAACAGCAAATCATTGTAATTTACATCAGCATATATATACCTGATACCCCCTATAGACATATACTTAGTATAAAGTTAAGATTTTGGAAAATGAAATCTTCGTTCAATTTACTAGTTGCGTTTGCAGGGGGACGAAATTTAATATTATTTGTCGACGGTTAAAGACCGTAGCTCAATCACAGTCGACGTGCTTAAAAAACGTGCTAAGCATTTGACCTATCACAATGAATATACGTTCATATCCATAGATGAAAGGCATACTTTGACAAATGTTTCGTTTTATTGCTTTCTCAAATTGATTTAAAGCAAATAAATGGCACGATAAATTGTGCACAAACAATTAAAACTCTATAAAACTATATTATTTTACTTTACTTAACTAGCGTATTTTCCATATTTAAAGCGGTAATTAATAATCCCGATCGATAACTTTTAACGGATGTTCCATTGTGATCGCGAAAACATCAAACATCCGTGGTGAGAAATCGTTATCACGTCGCTTATTAGCACGTCGATAGTCATCTGTGATTGAGCCACAGGGCATTTTACCATCAATCTTTAAGCTCCAAAACTTTTGTATTCTAAACAAATCTGCGGTTTTGAAAGTAATTAATAGATGTCTATTGTTGTTATCTACAAGAATTTGTTTCCTTACCTGTAGATGTGTTCAAAGGCTCTGTTATTGTTTCTTGTTGACTTTGACTTGTCATGTTGTTGTTAATATATTTTTCTTGATGAACTTCAAATAAAATCGTCCGACGACGGAGAAGCGTCCATCTAACTGATGAAAACGGAATGAGGAACTTTGTCTCTTGCGCCAACAACAAGTGTTCATGACGTGTGAACGTTTTTTATCTGCTCATATTACCTATCTGTCCTTGCTTCGTTGAATCAGACGGTAAGCCTAAATATCTTTCCATTTATTTTTTACTTTATGTAAAACTAGAAAATATGAAAACAAGGTTCTCAAACATTAAAAGTCTTATAGAAATGAGTAGGGAAAATCGGGGAGCAGTATCCAGTAAATTGGCAATGAAGGATTATGTGCTTTCTTTTGGGTTAACAAAAATTCAAGTAATAAATGTTTTTTGTCAGCATCCAATTAAGTGGTAAAACGTACAACTATTGCAATAAATTCTTAAGGTAATAATGCTAATATATTATATTATTTGATATTATGTAAAAGGTACAATATACAAGAGTTTTTATGCTTGATTTACTATTGAATTTGCTTGATTGAAAAACATGTAAATTTCTGTATAAATTTTAGAGATTTTGACAGTTTTTTTTTTTTCAATTTCTTTCGGTACTCGTAATTAATTAACACGTTTCAACATCTAGATATTTTTAATATAGAAAGTTATTCCTATGATTGTCCACCATATCATAAAACATAGTTTAAGTAAATACTCACTCATTATTCCAACACTATAAACTGTAAATAATGAGGGAGTCCACTGTTTTCTAAAGTAATTTTTTTCCATAAACTTACTACTTAACTAAACAAAAAATATATGTTTAATATTTTTTTAATAAGTTATTGATGAAGATACGATTTTTTAAAGTTGCACATTTCAAATACCGCGCTAAATACCAACTATGTACTAACTACGTCATTTTTGCAGGAGTGACGTCATAAAACGGGTTGTTTAAGGCCATGGTATTTCTCCAGCCAGTAACAAAACTGTCAAAAATCTATGCAAACTGACGCGGGAAGCACAGATAAAATATACCGTCGACTCAACTGTCATATACTGTTAACAGCTGTTCTAGGTAGACTGAATGGCGGCCATCTTTTTTGCAATAGAAGCTTGTATGTAGATTGTATTCCATATTAAAATGCCATGGAACGCGGCTACGGGGGTTTAAAAACGGAAACCGGAAACACTACACTTAGATACAAGGAGTGACGTCATTGTTTAAGATTTTGAAATGAATGCTATTTTCAACATTTTTTATTAATTTTTGCGTGCGTTTTTGGGATATTTCATCCCACTTCAAAATTTTTAAATATTCGCGTCTACACGAAAGCATTTTTAAAATTCAATTCCGGGTAGCAGTGGATTTCCTCATTCAGAAGTATATCATATATATATTGTCAATGCATTTTATATTTTTCACGAAATCCAAATTGCTTTCGAGTGAATCTATCATAATATTTCGACCATACCTAAATATCTTTATGCATTGGTAATCAGCAAAAACTTTGAAGCTTTATTTTGGATTTAATTTTGGTTTAAACATGAATAAATTGTTTTATGATTGCGTTGCACTTTTCGACCAAAAAATGTAACCGGAAGCATTGTATTTTTAAAAAAGCGGAAACATGTGTGGGAAAATAGGAAAACGTTTATAAAGAAAATATTAAAACATTACAACCTTGATAATCAAGGTATAATTAAATATTACTGACGCAACCAAAAAGTATTAGGCAGTATTTAAATATTATAATTATTAATTGTTCTGATGTCAAATATATTTTCATTGTCAATGTTAGGGAGAGATCAATTCTCATTTGAAAATTTGCACTTTTAAACTTTGAAAAATATGATTTATGTAACTAACTAACCATCACGCCATTTCCTCGTAGGGGTAGGCAGAGAGGATACAACGCCATACCACTCTGTCCTGACAGACTTCCTTTGCTTCCTCTACATTCATACATCTTCTAATGCATTATTCCGACTTTTCACATGACCACTCTTTCTCGGCCTTCCGCGGCTTCTACATCCAGGCACACTTGCATTTAAACTTCTTTTAGCCGTTCTTTCATCACTCATTCGCTCCACATGACCAAACCATCGTAAAAGCCCTTTCTTAATTTTGTCGATAATGCTTATCTCAGCCTTGCACTCTGCTCTAATTTCGACATTTGTACACCTATCATACATAGTCTGACCACAAATAGATCTCATTTCAACAGCATTCAGTCTACTTTCATCCTTCTTTTTCCAACACCACGCTTCACTACCATACATAAGAGTTGGTACCAGAACTCCGTTGTGAACTGCCAATTTTGCTTCTTTCTATAAGTTCTTATTTGCCACTATTGATTTCAAGGCACCATTATTATTATGGTATGGAATAATAATAATAATAATCATGATGTATGTAAATATGTCCAAACATTTTGAGGTCCCTATCAATAGTAAATATATTTGTCCCTTTAATAATTATTCATTGATATTTTTGCAAAGGCTTTTTTAAAAATTATCGTTGGAAGCATAAATTGATTTTTAAGCGTTTATAGTAAAATCAAAAGGTTATTATTCCCCTAAATGAAGTAAAACGGATTATAAGGTATACGATACTGATACCCTTAGAAAATGTACTGAAATTTGGTACTGGACACACTACTGACAACGCAACATTTTACAACGAACGCATTCCTAAATCTGTATGTTAAACCTTTTTTGTCTATCTGAATTTTCCTTTTATTTGATTTATTCTTCCTTTTTTTGTAAGTACGAAAAATGGTATCGGTTTATTTATGTTTTTTTAAAATAAGAACAGAAGCATTTGAGTTCTAAAATTTATTTATTTATTGTATTTCAGGGGCATGTTCTGCCTACTAAGCAATTACACGCCGCTAAATAGTTTAAATATTTCTAACAGTAAAGAGTTGGATATTTAAAAGATTAATAATGTTTTATTTCATAAAAAGCAAAATATTACATGATTTTACCGAAAAGTAAACATTTTTATTGAACAATAATTGTGAGTTGCAAAATTCTCCTCGCTAAAGTTAACAAGTCTACATGTTCTTGACATTGAATATTTCAATTTCGGGGCTGCTTTCAAATAGTCGGAAATAACTGTGCTGGAAATCAGAAAACAAGTTGTGCTGGAGTGGGATTCAAACCTAGAGATTCCAATCTGGAGTCCCCAAATCTACCACTAAACCACAGCCCGGTTCAATTAGGTTGTGTGAAAATGTGTTTTGCTCATTGAAACTGGCAGCGCAAGCAATAAAAATATGGTTATGTTGAATATCATTTTCATCCGTATAAAAATATTCAATTTTCTTTTTCCCCGCATTGCAGTGATGTAGCCCGCGTTGCTAAATGATTAATATCTCCGTAAATAATCAAAATATAACACTGGCATTTTCGCTAAAATTTCAATCAAACCTTTTTACACCGGAAAAAAAAATATTTGATACATATAAGAATTGTAGGTAGTTAATTAAAAAAAACTTTTTTCCTGCATGTTTCAGAAATTTTACACTTTATGATTTTTTTCAGCTGAAAATAGTTATTATGATGATACTAACTACACACTGATAAAAAAATTAAATGAAAAATACAATGAGGGAATCCACTGTTTTCTAAAGTAATTTTTTTCTATAAACTTACTATTTAACTAAACAAAAAAAAAATATTTAATATTTTTTTATAAGTTATTGATGAAGATACGATTTTTTGAAGTTGCACATTTCAAATACCGCGCTAAATACCAACTATGTACTAACTACGTCATTTTTGCAGGAGTGACGTCATAAAACGGGTTGTTTAAGGCCATGGTATTTCTCCAGCAAGTAACAAAACTGTCAAAAATCTATGCAAACTGACGCGGGGAAGCACAGATAAAATATACCGTCGACTCAACTGTCATATACTGTTAACAGCTGTTCTAGGTAGACTGAATGGCGGCCATCTTTTTTGCAATAGAAGCTTGTATGTAGATTGTATTCCATATTAAAATGCCATGGAACGCGGCTACGGGGGTTTAAAAACGGAAACCGGAAACACTACACTTAGATACAAGGAGTGACGTCATTGCTTAAGATTTTGAAATGAATGCTATTTTCAACATTTTTTATTAATTTTTGCGTGCGTTTTTGGGATATTTCATCCCCCTTCAACATTTTTAAATATTCGCGTCTACACGAAAGCATTTTTAAAATTCAATTCCGGGTAGCAGTGGATTTCCTCATTCAGAAGTATCATGAATATATATATTGTCAATGCATTTTATATTTTTCACGAAATCCAAATTGCTTACTTTAAGGGTTAAAAACGTTGAGTCTGGTGGTGACCTTATAGGTAGCGATGCAGACTTTGAGTTAGATCGTCAGACCAAATCGCCACGACTTGATTCGTATTTTCAAGCAAAAGCCGCTTAGGTTTTACAGAAAATGATATTTACAAAATGAAGTCTATGCAAACGTCAAAAGATAGCAAAGTCGCAACATTTTGGTAATTTTGGTCAAGAAAAACATAGGTACATATATTCAGGTCATTAATAAACAGGTAATAAAAGAAAACAATACTTAACAAGGATGTTTATTTCAAGGATGAAAAATAAATTATTCGAATTTAAATTCGGTTCTAGAATTGTACGCAATCCCAATTTTTAAAAAAATAGTGACCTATCCATAGAGAAAACAAGTTTGAATAAATAAATTTAAATATTGAAATAAAATAAAAAATAACAGGATTTTATTCATTTATTTATTCATTCCAATTTAACGAGCACATAAACGTTACATTTTACAGCCTAACTAGGCCCTTGACCCTTTTTAACTAACTAACATACATTTTTTCCCTCATACATAAAAATTTGCAAACACACAATGTAATAAAATAAATACTCATAATAACATAAAATTTCAAAAAACATAGAATACAACATATAATAAAGTAATAATAAATTGGAAATACGTATTATTGGAATAATAAAAATAAACATTAAATCAAAAAGTAATAAACAAAATATTACATTGTAAAGTAAGACTTTTTCAAGCTTAAAAGAGAGACGCGTGCTGAGAACTTGGTTTGCGTGCGCGAATTATTATATTGAGTTTTAGAATTGTATTTTTATTTATTTGTATTTTTAATTTTTTTGTGCGCTAGGGTATGTATTGTGTAGTTTTATTTTTAGTTGAATTTGTATTATCGAATTCAGTGATGTGCCGGCTTTGTTCGAGGTAAGATCTCTGAAGAGCGTCAAAAAAGCGAAATATATCGAAATAAATCTGTGTTTTACTACCAGGTAATTATTTTTTTTATGCTTCATTTTATTCAAAAAGTGCATTTCTCAGACTTATTTCACTTTAGTAGCAAAGTAGACAATTTTCTTTTGGCAAAATTATGACTTAATTCAGTTTTTGTGTAAAATTATATTGTATCGTATAACGACATCATTTCAAGTTAATGCAGTTTTTAATAATAAAAATGTTAAGCAAAACTTGAATGAATTTGTATTGTTTCAGTTTTGTACTATAATTTATCAGAAACTTAGACATTCTTTAGTTTGCTGCTGTTTACTATTGAATTTGATACATACAGTTTTCGTTTTATTCAGAGTTATTTTACTTTTTTAATTATACCACGGGTATAATAGTGGATATTAACATTTTTTAGTTTTAAACTATTAATCAATCATTTTAGTGGTTCATTGATAATAAGTGATAATCTAATGTAAATAATTTGTGTATGTAAATGAGAAATTTTAAATAATACTCTGATCTTATTTTAGAATGCCATTGTCTTCGAGGACACGAAAAATACTGGGGTTTGATTGTGGAAAATACAGCAATGTATCCTTCAAATAAGGAACACAAACCTGAAAACACACAACCCAATAAAAGTCTGGTACCTTATTATGATAGTGACATTACCTTGTCTGACAATGAAGATAATACGTCACAACACAAAGCTACGGAGACCGAAAACAAAAATGAAGAAAATCGTGTCCGTCAATCTTCGTCAAGTTCTTCATCATCCTCAACTTCGTCACCGACGTCATCCTCTTCTAGCCCATCTTCGTCAAGTTCTGACTCGGAGAGTTTGCGATCAGCACAACAAGCAAACCCTCAGTCACTAAATTACTAGACATGTGACTGTCGTTGAAACAGACGACGATGATGTTATTGAAAACACTCCTCCGCAGCAAAAATATCTTGAGAATAGGAGGAATGCAGTAAGTTATTATTTACAGTAGTAATGTAGGAGATGTAAACTACCAACATTTTTGCCTTTTTGTCAATAGAAATTGTCTTTAATTTAATTCTAATCTTTATCTTTCAGGAATTAAATCGTCATCCAGGGAGTTAAAGAAGACTCAAAATGATTATAATACATCCCCATTATTTAGTGACGAAAGTGAAATAAACCTAAGCGATACAGATCCGTCGTTTGTAAACATGGAACCTAGAAGAAAGAGGAATTATTTTTTTGACCAATCGAGCTCTTCTTCTACCAGTTCGTCAAATTCAAAAAGGATAAGAAGATCTGCTCCGAAAAAGGGCGCAAGCGTACTAAAAATCCTTCCAATTGGAAACAGAATAAAATAAAACGTAAGCGTAATAAGGGGAAAATCATATTTTTTATCCATGTCGAAAACTAAAAAAAGTGTAGCAGCCCGGTGTCTTAAAGAACCTTGCACGGAAACATGTAGACTTAAATGCACAACTAATATTAATATGGATAGAAGATACGAACTTTTCCAGAAGTTTTGGAATTTGGGGGATTTGATAAAGCAAAGATCTTACATACGTGCAAGTATGATTGATGTGCAGCCTAAATACAAATATACGAATGCTGAAAGACCCAGGCACAATAACAAAGCTTTTCATTTTGAAGTCGACAGCAATATGGTTAGAGTTTGTAAAACTTTTTATAAGTCAAACCTTGGACATCTCCGATCGTATGATATTTACGGTGCAAAATAAAACAATTGAAAATGATTTTTCACTAACTGATTCGAGAGGAAGACATCAAAGCCATAGAAAAATTGATCCCGCATTACGAGCCGCAATCATGGAGCACATTAATTCAATCCCTAAGATTGAATCTCACTACTTACGAGCTTCTACCACCAGGGAATATATAGAAAGGCAGCAAAACTATTAAAGATTTATTCAACGATTTTAAAGTAAAGCAACAACAGGATAATAAAGACCCAGGAACATATATAACATACTATAAAAAATATTCACAACGGAATTTAATCTCTCATTTTTCCAGCCCAAAAAGGACCAATGTGATCTATGTACCACCTATAATAATTTTAATGCTGATCAAAAACAAGACCTAAAAGAAAAATACCAAACACACATGGAGGAGAAAAATTGTAGTAGGATTGAGAAGCTCAATGATCGCAAAAAAGTAAACAAAAATGTCAAAGTAGCTGTTTATGATTTAGAAGCGGTGTTGCAGTGTCCAAAGGGAAACACTTCATCCTTTTACTACAAGTCAAAACTAAATTGTTATAATTTGACCATAACCGAATTAACACAAACGGATTGTAAAGTGGCCTACAAAAATGTGCATTGCTATTTTTGGTCAGAGTGTGATGCTAAACGTGGTGCTGTAGAGATCGGTTCATGTGTATGGGCATATCTGAAAGCTTTAAGCGATGAAGACGATGATGAAAAGGAAGTGATATTTTATTCAGACAATTGCTGCGGGCAAAACAAAAAATATATATATAACATCACTTTATTTACATGCTGTGCAGACATTGAACATAAAGAGCATTACGCACAAATTTTTAATTAGAGGCCACACGCAAAACGAGGCGGATAGTGTGCATAGCCTCATCGAGAAAGGAAGTTAAGAAAAACTTAAAATCTGGTCCAATATATACACCCGACCAGTATATAGCTTTAATAAAAAATGCCAAAAAGTCTAAACCTCCTTTAATTTTGCACGAGATGGGGTTTGAATTATTTTACGATCTAAAAACGTTGCAAGAAGAATGGGGATATAATTTTACAGTAAATACAGATAGACAAACGGTAAGCTGGAATGAAATAAAAGTTCTCAAAATAAACAAAGATAACCCTACATGTTTTTTATATAAAATATCTTACAAAGAAGAAGATTACAAGGAAGTCAATGTGAGAAATAGCAGAAAAAAAATGAAAAAAACTACTGAAATAACACTAAATGCGGCCTATTTGAACAAACAACAAATAAGTGCAAACAAAAAAAAAGATTTGAAAGAACTGATCTCCAAAGGATTGATCCCTTCATTTTATGCGGGGTTTTATAATTCAATATTTTAAGTTTTTGAAAACTAGGTACTTGGGTTTTTCGCAGATCTCATTTTTAGTTATTATTTTATGATAATAAAGCCAGGTTAATAAATTTGATTATAAGACTCAAATACTTATTAATAAAAAATTATATTTTTTGTTAGTTTAATTTTAAAGGATTATAGAAAGATTTATGTCACCGTTTTGATTCGATTTATTGATGTCATCGAAGTCAGATTTCGTCAGTTGGGGGAGAGCGCCACTCTCATTATGATGATTGATGTACACTACCTACTCTTAAGTCTGATTCGATATAATTAAACACTAAAATATTATAAATTTATGTTTGTTTTTATTTATTTATTAAGGTCTCAAATTCCAATGTAACGCTTTTATGATTATTTACCTTTTGGTATCGCTTTTACCACCACTTTGCACCCTGAAGGGTACTGAATATACTAGAAGTAGCTATGTATTTTGTATCCTAAGCCTAAGTCCAATAAGACTAGACTTTTAGTATCGCTTAAGTGTACGACTACCGATAGGTACTAAACGATAAAATGACACGATAAAATTAAACACCTCTTTTATAATAAAAAAAACACAATGTTATAATTTGTTACTTAAAATTAACATAGAAACAATACGGAATATTTCTTTGATAGTTTATGCTTCTTCGGTTAACATTGCAACAAATCTAAATGTTTCACCTGCTTACAAGACGATTTTTAATATAAAACTGCAATATTTAAAATTACTCCATCTGTACCCAAATTATCTGTTTACTTATTTTACTGAAAAGTGAAATATCTACGAACTTTTTTAAAAATGTGTTTTTAAACGTCTTGCTATTAAAAGATGTGTAATTTTTTTACAGTATTCTAATAGTTCAATAACAACACTACCTATCCCTGCTTTTGGAATTGCCCTAAAGTATATATTTATTTTTTTATGATTATTCATGTCGTCTATGTGAGTTTTGCAAAACTTTAAATGCGTTTTCCCACAAAATTGAATTTTTGAGTTATTTCGTTTTTTGAATAAAGGTGCGATGTATTGTTTTCTTTTATGTATAAGTATATTGAAATTTAAAAAAAAAAAAAATTAAAAAAAAGGATAAATATTAGAATTTAAAATAATTAAAAAAAAAACAATAAATCTAACTATGTCAACATAATAGATAAAGTAAAAGGCTAATAATAATTATAGTATAAAACTTAAATAAAATTCAATAAATTAATTGTACAATTCGACAATCAGCTTATATTAAATTCAGAAAATGAGGGTTTTATTTGTCTTCTATTTGCACTGCGATTTTCGAACACAGTATTGAGCCTAAATAAATAATACGCTAAGTACATAATCATAATTAATTTAGTCATCATCGGGGAATATTTCCCTAGCGGAGTTTAGTGTTGTTAAAGCGATGTTTCTAGCAGAAGCCTTTGACCGAAGGAATCCCTCATCCGTTTTATGTAGTCTATCTAAAAAGCCATTTCTTCCGAAGCAATCTGTGAATCTGTAACAAAACACGCAAACAATTTTTGTTATTACAGAAAAATATTCACCGCTATTAAAAAAGACAAACTTGCAATAAAGATTACATTTTCATTTTTTGACATTTTCAGAGTTGAGCGCTTTTCCTCCAATACAGGGTATTACAATCCTCTCTCTCGTATGTGCAGAGAGTACAACGTAATACACAGGTCAAGAAAAGGTTGTTCTTGAGATATTTGTGATCACTCTTGCTTTTATATTTACTTAATCATTGTGTGTATGTCACTCAATTAAGCACGATGTGAACAATTTTAAAGGGCAATTGGTCTACCTAGGTATATTTTTAAATATTTTTTGTACTATATTTAGTATCCTTTTGTCTGTTATTGTTCCTAACAAAATAAAATAAAATAAAATAAAAATTATGTAAGTCTAGTATTACAATGAAAATATAAATCTATTACGAAAACCTTTATTGGTTTCTTTGTTGCCAAACAAAAATACTACGAGAGCCCAAGTAAATAATAGCATACTCGTAACTTATTACCATTTTTTTGGCTGTGGTTTGAGTTTTTGATAAGTATAATATCAAACGTTATCATTTTCAATAAACTATTTACATTTCATTATATTATGCAAGCGTTTGCTGAAAATCACACTTTATTGTCAAGCTTATCTCGTGTTTTATAATCAGATAAAATTTTACTGTCCTATTTAAAGGTATCTAATACTGTTAATAATTTACTATAACTAACTGATAATTAACTCAAGACGGGATCTGGACTTCTTCGGTGTAATGCCCACTTTATATGAGACAGTTTCTTGTTCAGAAAACTACACAGTTTCTTGTTCAGAAAACTGTGCAGTCTGTCAAACTTCTGTCAAAAGACACGCTAAATATGTGTATTTTTGAAACGCGATTGTAAGTTATTATCGTATGTTTGCTCTCAGGAAATTGTATATTTAGCTAATTATGTATATATGTTATTGTTTTTTTACGTATTTAAAAGCATACAATAAACCAATGTCTATTTAAACGTTTACATAAAAAACATTGACTGTCCTGTCAGCTTAAATCTGACACTAGCACACAGTTTTTCATGCAGTTTTACCTTTATACGGGACCGTTTTCAGACTGCACAGAAAACTGTGTAGTAAACTGCGCCATATAAAGATAGCTTAAGTCTATCTAGATTTAAACATTCACTGAAGTAGACCCGATCCTGTCTTGAGTGTGTCCACATTTATTCTCACTGTCTTAGCTTTAACACAAATTTAATGTTCTGTCACTTATTTTTACTGCTTGTTATCCCTTTTATGCTTAACTCTGTATTTTAAAATGGATTTTTCCGTAAATAAATCAAATAAATAAATAAATAAATTAAAGGTTTGGTTTGATTTATAATATGGAAATAAGTCGTTGAGCTAAAAAAAACCGATCTGGAGAATTTTATCACAATTACCTAAAAAATATTTAGTATTAGAACAAACGGAGTGGTATATGTACATTACTATGTACATATACAATATGTACTCATATTGTTTTTTTAAACTTGTTAGAGGAAACTCTAGTCCTTTTTTCTGTTTTTTTAGAACGGGATTTGTGTTTTGTAAGTTTATGACTCAAATCTTACTTGTTATGGTGGTAGTCGTGATATTCCGGGCTCGGGAAGAAGGGGAGGTGGTACCCCGAGTGGTCACTGAGGGACACACATACAGCAATCACAACCCACGCTGTGGCTACGGACGGGTGGACGTTCATGAGATATACTCCCGCTAGCACAGGGGTCAGATTGGAGAAGACTTGTTCAAATGGACTGCAATAGTTGGAAATTATCGCTATAGGAGCAGTCCATTCATGATGCGTCTTGTGGACATACTTGTATATGCTCTTATGATGAAACATTCTGAAAAATAAGAAAAAACGGTATACAAATCTCAACAGAGAACAGACAAAGAAGCTCTTGGAAGGAATATGAAACAGGCTTTTACAGTGCTCGTCGTATGGATTAAATGAGCACTTAAATATCCTACCTATATATTATAATCCACGTTATATATGTGCAATTTTTTTTAGGATAACGCGTAAAAAAATCCACTTTAACTCGTCTGCCGTCTGTTTGGACAGGTCGTTATGGGGCAGTTTTATATTTTTAGAAAGTGGACAACTTAGGCCATAAAACAAAATTAGTTTCATTCATATTTCTGATGACGTAGGTTAAACAAAAACATTTTGTGTCGTTATTTTCGGGATTCAACAAAAACTCGACAATCAAAAAGTCTGTTTGGACAAGTTGTTCTGCAATTTTTATTTTATTTTATGAAAAAAGATTCACTTGTGTATCTATGACGTTGGCTAAACAATATACATTTCAGCGTGTAATTCTTAGGATGAGACTTTTCACTAAAAACTCGTCTACCGTCTGTTATACGTACCAGTATCACTGACACCCCATACGCTTTTATGATGTAGAGGTCCTAGGCTATAACATAGAACATGTTTCATTCATGTATCTGATGACGTAGGTTCGACCCCAAAAAATGTACTTTTGAGGCGAGCTGGCGGTTCAGACCAGTTTAGAGTTGGCAGCCCTGGATTTTTTTGCAAGTCTCAGTACCATTTAAACACCTAGAAACAAGTTTTGTTCATGTCTCTATGACGTAGGTTGGGCCTAAAAAAGTGCACCGGAAGTACCAATTTTTCTCGTGATCCGACCGAAGGATTTTCGTCAAACTTATTTTTTACATATAACTTTTATCGAAGATGACTTGCATGATTGATTTGTTCGTGTATCTTATGACGTAGGTAAAACGACGGTGGGCTCGCGGAATGTTGCTATACGCACTAAACGCGCTATATATATAAAAATATTTAATATGTCCGTTCTACATATTTTAAAAATATTTACAGCAATACAAATAGGTAGGTACTCATGAGGAGTAAAAAAATTGATTGGTTTGAGATTGATTAGAGTTCGGTGAGAACTTTCCCTAGAAAGGGAAAATTTAATCTAACTTCGAAAGATTCACAGACGAATTTTAAGAAATTTTAAAAGATTTCAAATATAATTTTTACTTTATTCATTCACGAATGAAGCAATGATTTAAAAATCTAAACATTTTTACGTTTTTAATTAACGTATCGAGAGAAAGATAGAAAAAATCACAATTATATGCATTAATCAAATCAGTTGAAAAATAAATAACCGTTCGCTCCAGGATTTGAACCTGGGTCTTCTTTTTATTTGTTAAATTAAAGAGATTTCTTTAGTACATTCATAATAAAAAGTAAAATAACTCCCTAGGCCCTAGACTGTAGAACTAGATCAATGATTTTTTCATAATTTTTGAGATATCGACAAGAAGCAAGTACTTATGCATAATATTTTATTTGTTGATAAAGGAGATGAATAAATTATAAAAAAATTAGACAATACAAACACACTTAAAAGAGTGAAAAAATCGTTAATCTAGTGCAAAATTCAAGGAAGAAATTGAGGACCACGATTGTATACAAAAGCGGCCGCGGTAACGTGACAACGCATGCTCTTATGTACTTATTTTACTCGATCATGCCATAGCTATCTCGGCCTTCCTCAATTTATACCCAGAATCACTCTCATCACAGATTCTAAATTAATAAGTACCTACCTGTGTATATAATAAAAGGCGATTTCCTGTACATGTGAGCACACTAGAATTTGGAATAATGCCACATAGAATGGGGGTAGTGTTCTCATGTCATCTCTCCTGACTTGAACGATGTACATTACCCATGTATATAGAAAAGATATGCACTGATTTCTAAGCACTATCAGTATAACCTGTAAAAAGGCATAAGCATTGATTTACAATAAGTAATAATACAAAAATGAAATGCACTTTATACGGGACAGAAAACTGTACAGTTAATTCTTCAGAAAATTGTGCAGTCTGTCAAAAGACACACTAAATATGTGTATTTTTTAAGCGCGATCACATTTTTTTTGTTTTTTATTAATTTTTATTTTGTGTTTCATAAATAACACTACAAAAACTTATTACAATAATTATAGGTATAATATTAACTTAAAGTTATACCTCACCAATTAAAAAGACAAGCTCTTGTGCTTGGTGAGGGAGATTACGCTAACGTCATGTAAGTAAATAAGGTTAATTAAATAATAATCTAGTTATTATCGTATGTTTGTCAGGTCATCCAAACTTCGCGCGGACCATTCAATATTCCACACAGTTTTCGCTTTATACGGAACAGTTTGCAAACTGTACAGTTTTCCGGTATAAAGTGCGCTTAAGACATTTCGAAGGTTTAGACTGCATTTTTCGATCATTCATTCATTCCCCTTAACCGTACCTAATGGTGCATAGGGCACTGCATTCATTTCATTTTATCATTATACCATTTCCGCTCCCTATGTGGAGCATATGGAATCCACAAACTGCCTCCAGGCCAAGCGATCGGCCGCCAGCTCCCGCGCATCCTCCCAAGTCAAGTCTGACTCTCTCTCGCAGCTCTGACGCAAACTGCCGACGAATTGTCAACACTGGACGACCGGGACGCCGAGAACCTGATGCCTTGTAAAATAGGCAAGCATGGTTAAGGCTCTCGGGAGGCATACGTAGTATATGGCCTGGCCAGCCGAAACGCCTTCGCCGGATGACAGTAGATACCGAGGGTTGCTGTGTACGTTGCCTCACCTCTGTGTTCCTTACAAAGTCAAACCACCGCACACCTAAAATTCTTCTAAGACACCTATTCTCAAAACTTAGTATTCTGCTGTCTTGGGCCCTAGTTAGGTGCCACGATTCGCAGCCATAGAGAAGAACAGGTGTGATGCAGGAGTTATAAAGGCGGAATTTTGTTTTAACCGAGTAAATATCCGATCTCCAGACAGCTTTCATACTGTTGAATGCGGCGCCCGCTACTCCAAGCCGCACTCCCAGTTCTTTCTGAACTCTGCCGTTTTCTGTCATGTACGCTCCCAAGTATTTGAAGCTCTCGACCCTTTCGATGACTTGTCCCGACAAAGCCAGGGGGATCTGGGCATCTTGACACGAGCTATTCTAGGTACCTACTCAAATATTTCGATTTTGGGGAAACAAGTTGTGCCGAAGTGGGATTAAAACCTAGAGATTCTAATCCGGAATCCTCGAACCTGCCAATAGACCACAACCCGGTTTTCATTGTAGAAATATTATTGTGAAGAAACACGGATTTTTAATGAATATTAAGTTCATGTGGGAATTGAACCCGCGACCTCGTGCATGGTATCCGAACGCTCTAACCGCCTCACCACGAGGCGGTCAAAATAAATCTGTACCTACCTAGGAAGCATCGTGTCTATTTTTGCCAAAAATAACATTGCAATGCAGAACTAATGTAATTTTTCCCCTCTTACTAAACTATCTCCAGTTCAAAAAATTAACGGAAATAGAAATATATGATACACATACGTATAGGTATTAATCATTAGTAGAAGTTAAATATTATGAGTTAACAATAGTAAGCCCTGTTGTTTAATCTTTGGTAAAAGTATAATCGTAAAAGTGAACATTCTAAAATAAGAGTTTCTGCGGTGCGATTCTCTTAAGGTTTTAGACACTTCTGCGCATACGAATTCAGTACAAAATCGTATGCGCAGTAGTTCCAAAAATTACCAGAATCGATCCCCTGATCCTTTTACTCGTATAAATGTGCACTTAAATACAAAAAGCCTACAATTTTTAAATACATGTAAATTTTTTAATATCTGTATTGTTCTCCTCTAAGGTTGAGTATTGTGGCACTTCACTAGTGCCCAAAATAGCAGACTTTTGAATTTTAAGAATACGTGTCTCAGAAGAATTCTTGGTGCGAGATGGTTTTACTTTATAAGGAGTACAGAGGTGAGACAACTGACGCATTAACCATTGGTGTCAACCGTCATCCGGCGATGGCGTTTCGGCTGGCTGGGCACATCTATTTTAAGTGCTCTAATCGAGCCTAAAGCTATTTTACTCTTAAAATCCACTGCTGACAAACTGTCGGCAGATTACAGAACCACGGGACAAGATGCAAGGAAACTGGCGGCCGATCGTTTATCTTGGAGGGAGCCGATATGGAGTTGATGTACTTGCCTGTCTTAATTTGACTCCTTCCATGGGCTCATTAGACCCTGGTTGAACTTTATATTTCCTCAGGAATGCAGGTTTGTTAGTGTAAGCCATCAGGGTTAAAGCACCACCAAAGGTCCAGTGAACTAGCATCAGTGTACCACTTGGTACAATCACATTTAATATAAATCTATTATCACCTATAAAATAAATCATTTATCAGTAAAAATTATTCAAAACCAATATTTTACACTATGTAATCATATTCCAGGGGTTTTAATGGACAGTCTAGACACTGAAGATTGAACTAACATCTCAATTATATGGGCCTCTCGGAATCTTCTAGTTGTAGGTTTTGAAGAGCAGATGAGGGAACACCTAAACCTACCTAAACATTTATGCGACTGCGACGCTCTACATATTAAAACAAAGTAACATTCTTAGAGGTCTATTGATCAAGCTGGATGATGTATGTGATCCCCATCTAGTGGCACGGTTCTTTAAAGTCATGGGCTTGGAGGAGGAATTACTGCAATTGATATGCTAGTCCTTACCTTCTATAAGATCTAGGGTCTTACGACCTAGGCCAAGAATGGGAAAACTGTTTTAAGAGGACCTGTCACAAGAATCTACACAGTTCGCAGTGACATCAGGAACTTTAAGCCCTAACCCCTGCCATATATTAGATTAGAAGTAGTTAATCATAATCTCTTATAAGCTGAACTTATTGAGGGTCTTGATCAAGAATACGTCTCCTGTTTCGAATGCCCAAGGGATGTGGTGATATTCTTCACACAATGTAACCAGTAACTAATCCAATATAATTCAAGTGTCTGAGTAATATTTCTTTCTTCTTTCACCACATTCGCTCCTATGTGGAGCATGTGGACATCACTAGATCCAGCCAGCTCTCTCGCCTCCTCCCACTACAGGCCGCATCAATCAGCTCCGCCGAGTATATCCGGAAGATGGTAATCGACGGTCAAACGGCAGGATCCTGCAGGCGGAAAGAAGAGTTAGCTCAGGTTGAGGCTCTCCCGAGCCAGCCAGGTCCGCTGCCGCGACTTCACGACTCCAGTTATTGGAGGTTGTTGCGTCTGTTCCCGAACTTCGTCAGAAGTCAAATCACCTAATGCCTAGTATCCTTCTCAGACACTTGTTCTCAAAACTCAACAAATGAGCATTCTGAGCTTTTGTGAGGTGCCAGGATTCACATCCATAAAGGAGCACCGGCCCATTACAGGGGTTAAAATTCGACATTTTGTTTTGACATTCCAGAATTTTGGAATTCCAGACAGCACGCATCGAGTTAAAGGGCATGTTTGGTCGAATTTAATGTAATTGCATATAAACCTATGCATTTTCTTCGTGGTTAATTGATAAGCAAGATACATTCGTTCTAGAGTTTGAGATCGTTCTAGAAGATATCATTCTTGCTTTTTATTCAACTGTTTAAGCAATCAATTGATAAACGAATATAATCGATAGTCGATGAAATATTCGCTTGGCCTGGAGGCAGTTTGTGGAATCCATATGCTTCACATAGGGAGCGGATATGGTATGATGATAAGTGTTGTAGTCTCGACCAGTGGCGTTCCTTGATGCCAACTTTTCTTTAGTTAAATAAGTCTTTACAAGATATTTTCACTAATGATGGTTTCGTGATTTCTTGATTTAGTTTATACTTGGGGCTTATTCCCCTAAACTCACCTGTTATATCCACCACATTGTTCCATAAATTTTGGAAACAGTTATCCGATATTCCGCACATGGTAATTGACCTGGAAGAATATTTTATTGGATTGTATATAAGAATTCTTAAGAAAGAAGAGTTTTATGTGATACCAATAGTAATATTCATATAATTTTTGTTTTAAGCTTCCAATGTCAACTTGAAATGCCTATTTTTTTTTTTTTCTTTTTTTATTTCTCTAAAAAATCTTATAAAACATACATGTATTATATTCCCAGGAGTTATAAAAACTCATTCTGGGACCGGTATTATTCATATTTTTAATTACATATTGCACAATCAAAAAGACGAATAAGAAAGACGACTCAAAATTAACACATTCAATCTTAATCCTAAACATCATATCTATCATTGAAAAACATATTTAAATACAGATCTTTAAGGGCTCTACTATGTATTGCTTTATTTATTTTGATTTCATAGGGTAGATTATTATATTGGGATCGAGAAATGTTCATTAGGGATTTTTTACCGAAATTTGTGGATCGAAATTTAACATGGCACAAAGCCTTAATATGGGCAATATATAGGCGCATTGACCAATCTCCGGTTGCCACAGTCATGAAACCATGAATTTTTCTTCGAGTTTATCTTATGTTTTGTTTTATAAACTCCAAAAGATTAGACAAACTCGGAAAAACAAGCGATTTCATATGTTTTCGTGATAAATAATTCATTTTGTCAATCTAAGATTGCTCAAAGCACCTATTTACATAAATATTATATTGCTCATTTTTAATCAATTTTTAATCCAAGGCTACTATTACAAGTGAGCTCCTACATACCATTGAAAAACACAATATTTATTATTTCTGACCGAGCTATAAATGAAGATTTCTATGCCAACCAATTTAAAACAATTTAAAATAAAAACCCACTGTACTCAGATATCGTTCTCATTTTTTTAAAGAGAAAATTCGAGTTTATTTTCATCGACTGTGAAAGGTAGCCGTAATATTTTAGGAGATAATTTTTATTCGCAGCTCTGATTTTATTGCTGCCAATAATATTATCATGATGATGCAAAAACATCATTTTTATATTGAATATTAAAAAATGGAAGGCGACTATACCTGTACCTACATAAACACGTCATGTCTTCAATAAATTAAGAATAAAACGAGCATAAAATATTAAGTATCTACTTATTATACGACGGACGTGGACTTGACTTGGGTGGATGCACGGGAGCTGGCGGCCGATCGCTTGGCCTGGAGGCAGTTTGAGGAATCAATATGCTCCACATAGGGAGCGGATATGGTATGATGATGATGATGATGAAATTAAAATGGAAAATCACAAGATGATAAGTGGAATTATTTTTTATATTTGTTAATAAATAAGCGAGATACACAAAGTGAGGTGAGGATATGGGAAATCGTGATGATGATGAAATGTTTGTTGTCCGAAGTGCTATGCGAAGAAGCTGATTAAAGTAAATACCAACATTTTCAAAAGTAAAAGCATGAAAAGAAATAAATTTACTTACCATAAAAATATATTTTTGGCAATTATGAGTCCAAAAAATGTAGTAATAGTTTCAAAAACAATATTATACAATATTGAACTGGCCGGGATTTTGGAAGGTTCTATATTTTCATGAATATGACCATTTTCAGCTGAAAAATATCCGGGTGTGTATTTTTTGTTGTGGTTACTTGTTATTTACACTTTATAATCATTAATAAAACGTAACAATTAATTAGATATTGCTTCTACATTTACTTTTCGGCAAGTTTGGGAGCCAGAGTAAACTGATTTATAAATATTTTATCATCAAAAGAGTACAAATTTATTAATCCATTATCATGCATTACATATTTTGCCTTGGTTTAAAAAGGCTTTCACAGAGACGAAATATACATTCTTAATATATCTTTTATGGTATTTAATCTTTCTTATGGAGTCAATAATATTTAAAATATTTTTATAACATAAAAATCTTTAATCGACTGATATTTATTAAATCGGTCTGAAAATATTTTAAGAATTTTAAAACAATACTTAATTTACGTAGAAGTTGGAATGCGTAGTATTTAAAAATATATATATAATTTGATTACCTAAGCTGGTATCATTTGAATATTATAATAAAACATCGTTATATATCTATTATGAAATTAAACAACTTTTGTTTTAAACTACTTTTTTTATTATTTAACACTCCAACCATACAACAATACAAATCCCTGATGAAGGAGTAGTGTCTGCGAAACCGGTTGGAGTGTTAAATAATAAAAAAGTAGTTTAAAACAAAAGTTGTTTAATTTCATAATTATGGAAAACTACAAAGTGAGTGCTACAAACATTGAGTTAACATCGTTATATCATTGCACTAAACAAAATAAAATTATACAATTTCAAGTAATTGCAAGTTTTATAATTACATAGTAATTAATAACAAACAATAATAAATAAGATCTCTTACTTTTTAGCTTTGGTAAAGCTCCGTTAGTCCTCTTATGCACTTCCGACGACATTTTGATCAGTACTAAACTGTATAAGTGGGTGTAGTTACCTTTTTTCTTTAAAAAAAAGTTATGACACCGATGTGGAAGGAACACTGTTACCTGTCAAACTTAGTGATAAAACCTCATCACCGATATAACTTCGACTTCTATAATATTTTGCCCCACTTAGCGTATCTCTAATTTCGGCTCCGATAAACTTTGTTATCTGGCGTAGTATGCAGAAGATACTAAATACTGTTTGTAGGGAATATTCATTGATATTACGCAGTTCGGCATAGTGCGTCAACGTGTAGAGGAAATATTCAAATTAAGTAAACCAGTCAGGCTTTTATGGTTTTTGTATCTAAAATTCATATTTTTAATATTCATAAATTTCTTAAAATATTAAATATGCATTCAAAACCGGCTAGAAGAAACAACACGATTATCGGCGAATACAAAAACTGACGAAAATAAGGACCTGTAACATAATTTCAGTTTTACTAAAATTCCACTTATTTTCTCATTTTATGGTTGTTAGAATTAACAGATTTTTGTTTTCAAATATAAATAATATCCCAACAGAAACAGAAAAACTCTGGAAACGAATGTGGATTATCTATATCTAGGCGTTTACAGTGCTTATGACCTGTCATTGGCTGATTTTTGTTTTGTTAATATTTAATTCAGGGCTAAAACAGTAATACTTATAATATTTAACATTTGTTATTTTCTCCTCACTAAAGTCTTTTATTTAAAAAAAAAGATAATATTACTTTCGATTTTAACTACGAGTATTATTAATAATGAAACAATCCAACATATGTATGTGGAACAGATTGATCTTACGATCATGACTTTCATCCTGATTCATATTGTAAATAATTGTATTGCTAAACTCGTATTATTAAAAAAACATGTGTGCAGTTTACACCAGGTAGAAGTGAAACCTTAATAAAACTAAGCTGAGAGAGAATGAGATAAATGAAGTATCAGGAGTGGGATAATTATAAGATTTATTGATTAATTAATTGAAGATTGTGAATGACATGCATCAAAAGTTCCTTTTGTTTGGTGTTCGCGATTTTCATCAGCTCATAAAATTCCCCATTAGGCATAAGATTTTCTTTCCGTTTGGTAATGGCACCAAGTTTATTTAGTGTAGCTAAGCGCAAATCGCTATTCACGTTGTTATTATTATTATGTTGTTTTTGTTATTGTTATTTTTATTATTATTGTTATTATATATTGTTGTTATTATTATTATTATTATTATTGTTATTATTATTATTATTATTATTATTTATATTATTATTTTATTATTATTATTTATTATTGTTATTATTATTGTTATTATTATTGTTATTATTATTGTTATTATTATTATTATTATTATTATTATTATTATTGTTATGTTGTTATTTGCTAGTTGTCTCTTTATTTGCTGTGTTCTATCTCATTCTCTCGCAGGCTAAATCCCATAGATCTATACGTTTGTCTCTTTTTAGTGTCGCTTTTTCATTTTCATAGAGTTTCAAATCACTCCCAACGATTCTAAAGAAGTTTACACTTTTAAAAAAATTAAATACAAAGTTCATAAATATACTTATGTAGGTACTTACTTTTACCTACATCCCTTCATGTTTGCAAAGTTCATATAAGTACCTAAATTCTTATCTGTTATGTTAGAAAACATTCGGAATTTCTCCTTGTACTTGCAGAAAATTTGAGTTCATTTATCGATTAATCTAATCAAAATATCAGCGTTACTGGGTTAGTTTAATCATTTTTGAGTACTTTTATCTTGGGCACGTATTTCTATAGTACTGTCGGTAAAAACATTACCAATTTTTCTAAACGAAAATATAGAAATACGAAATTAATATGATTTTTCGTTTTACATATAAAAATATGTACATCTTCTCCTTCTCCATCAGCCATTGTTCATCCACTGCTGGACATAGGCCTCCCTCGTGTTAGTCCACTGCTTTCTGTCCTGGGCCTCAAGCTGCCATCTGGATCCTGCACTACTTTTTATGTCGTCTGTCCATCGCCTTGGTGGTCTTCCTACAGGTCTCCTTGCAGCTCTAGGTCTCCAGTTAAGCAGGCGTTTTGTCCATCGGTCCTCACTCTGGCGTGCTACATGTCCAGCCCATGTCCACTTCAGCTGGGAGATAGCTTTTATAACGTCTATGATTTTAGTCCGCCTTCTTACCTCCTCGTTAGTGACGTGGTCTCTTAAACTGATGCCGAGCATGCTTCGCTCCATTGCTCTTTGCGCGATGCGATGCGGTAATTATTGGCCGATTGGAAAGTCTGTGCCAATGTCTCAGCCCCATACGTACATATACGTTAAAATATGTTGTTTTACTTAGAGAAGAAAGGGGTGTGTTTATGTATGCGTGTGCAAGTAAATATGAGTGCGTTTCTGATAACGATCAGTAAACATACTGATAATGATAACCCAAGTAAATTAGTAGGTATTCTAAAATGCAGTTAAGTGAAATTATTACAGGTACCTTTTTATGTACGTTGGAGACAATGATATTAATGTATACACTAATTTCATTGGTTGGAGAGTGATAAATAGATCTAATCCAAGAACGGCATAAATGACCGTGTTAACAAAAAAATATTATTCAATTTTAATTACATTACGAAACTTTCCTACCTGATAAAACAAAAAAATAAAAATAAAGCAACTTTAGAGTAAAAGTTTCTATAAACCTTTTTCAGATATTGTGAGCTTTTTCTTCAGTCGCTGGCAGGCGTAAAATACCTTTTATGGTTGATTTATTTTATATAGATGCAGACATGTTACTATGAGTTTTAAAAATATCTAAATACATAAATATTATTCTTACTGAAAGAACAATCTCGTGGACAAACTGAATGTAGCTCTTGTTTATGGGTTATTTTCACAAACAATGTGTATTTGACTTTATTTAACAAATGTGAGTCACCTTCGTCAACATCAAGAAGATTTTTCATATTCATAATATTTATAATTTTTGTTCCAGTTTCTTTTAATGCAGTAAAAATAAAACGAAAATCACAATACCGTTTACAAATCGATTTTTAAACGGTATAATGGTTTCGCGATTTATTTTTTATTTTACTGAAATTAATGACATAATTGTGCAACAGAGCCATTTATGGGTAAGTAAGCCTTTGATGCTGGCCTCACTTGGTACATGTTGGATACATTTTAGAAACGTTAAACGGAGAACTATCAGTGCAATGGTAAGGAAAAGCTAGTTAGCCATATATTAGCGAGTTAGGCACATTTTATTACCGCAGCGTTCGCATTCGGGCAAAATGCAGAACAATATCGCAAAAGGAGTGGGTTATATAGATTTTATTCACTTTCATTACGATGAGTGTTATGCAAATTTTGTAAATTTAACGTCGCGTGTGTTGGAACAAGTAAATAAATTTAGCGATTTTGAGGCGGTTTCTTCAAAAATAATATTAATAAATCATCCAGGAATAAATACGACCCTTGGCTGTCTACTTACGGTAAGAGACAAAAATAAAATTTTCAGGAGAGGGCTTTTTCTTCTCATTTAATAATGAATTATAGAATTTTTTTAAACAAATATTAGAGCACTTTTCACAAATAAACGCTTTTTTAAACTAGCCGTCGGATACGATCTTTTGACTCTCGTGGGTCGAATAAAAAATAATATAGCATTAACTGATTTCTAGAGTGGTTACGATCTCTGGTTTTTATATAGCCGTATATATCATTCTTTCATTTAATTTTCCTATGACCTTTTTTATTAAACAGATCAGATCTTTCGAAGTACGTTACGCTTTTTTCTCTAAACAGGTACCTATGTATATGTGTAGGTGTGGAGCGTCAGAATACTCTTTGCTTCGAATTCTCTTTACAAAAGTCAAGGCTCTGGGAGATAAGTTGATTATACATATTAGACATTATACATATTCATATTTTTAAAAAAACGTAAGCCTTTAATTTTGTAATTATTTTTTAAAAATACGTCAATATTGTTTGACATCATACCTACATAAAGTAACTTCAAAACAAGGTCATTATCATTTCCATTTCCAGAAATTATATTTCAGAAACACTATAATCCGCGATAGACGTTTTTATTGAATATGTGAATACTAGCTGTAAAAAAATTGAATATAATAGGGTGTTGTCAAGAAGGAATGTGAGATTTGAGGCATTTTACATTAAAATGTATTTTTTCAAAGTAATTTTCGTCCTTGGAGTAATCATTATCATAATAATAATATTTTCGTCACATTAAAAAGTTTTGAAATCAACACTTTCGTTCATTATTTTTATTTACAAAATTCGTTTACAACGCCATTCTATTAGTTGCCACTAGTATGACGCTATTAGTTGCCACTAGTATGACGCTATTAGTTGCCACTAGTATGACGCTATTAGTTGCCACTAGTATGACGCTATTAGTTGCCACTAGTATGACGCTATTAGTTGCCACTAGTATGACGCTATTAGTTGCCACTAGTATGACGCTATTAGTTGCCACTAGTATGACGCTATTAGTTGCCACTAGTATGACGCTATTAGTTGCCACTAGTATGACGCTATTAGTTGCCACTAGTATGACGCTATTAGTTGCCACTAGTATGACGCTATTAGTTGCCACTAGTATGACGCTATTGGTTGCCACTACTATGACGCTATTAGTTGCCACTAGTATGACGCTATTGCGTGCTTCGATTGTGTTAGAACGTAAAAGACAGACAGACTCGAAGTAAAGCGCTTTCTCTCCTCTGAGCACTGCGTGACGTCAGACTTGATCAGATGTTCGGTTTACCTTTTCAGCGGGAATTTAAAATGTCAATGTTTAACTTCGTGTATTTCGCTTATTCTTTGTTAACCAATATAAAAATTATCCCACCTTGTAATCTTCCATTTTAATTTATTTGTTAGAAAAGGCTACGATGTTATAAATAAATGAAGAAAATGGTATTTTGAATATGTTTATTGTTTGAAATCGTACATTGAGTACATCACACATAATAATGAGTTTTATTTTATATACAATAGACATTTGGGTAGTATAATCTGGCCATTATTTGTTATACAATTGAGTATTCATTTATAAAGGTATCAAAATGAATTAGATTATGATTAAAACGCTAACACACATCATATTTATGCTTCACATAATATATTTAGTCTAATGGGATATAATGCAGAAGAAAATCTAATTATTTAACGTGACATTGCATATAAAACAATTAAACACACTGGCACATAGTTAATACAAATTCTTTTTAACTATCACAAGGTGTTATTTTACCTTTAGATCTATACACAATCTGAATAAATATTTTTTTTTAAATATGTAAATAAAAATCTGTGATATTTTTAAAATAAATGATTTACCTAAAAATTTACACAATTTCATTTACCTATAGTGATTTCAAAATACTTGGTGGGATGTTTAGTTAAATTTAATAATAAAATGTTGCTATAATTCCATGCCTACGTAAGAGTGATTATTTCATCAATATGTATTTTTTTGCTTTCCTAAAAATGTGTTGTCGATGACGACAATATTATATGCTTTTTTGAGTATTATAAGCTCAATAAATATTTGATTAGTTATAATTTTGCTAAATGCTTTGTGATTAGCTCTTGGAGCAAAAAGATCGAGTTATTAAAACAATAGTCTTTTTCATTTTGACACAATAATTATTTTGCTGAATAATATAAGGAACCATTTATTTAATGCTGATAAGATACATCCATTACCTAAATGCTTTTTAGAAAACATTAAAAACGAGTTTATTTTTTAATATATTTATTACACATTATATTATTCTTAAAATGCAAATCTTTTTACATAGAAAAATACTTTTACTAAGTCTAGCAAGACATTTTCGGATCTAATATTCTATACGACATTGAAAATGTTTCACTTTTATGAAGACACAGAACACTACTGCCATATATTGTATAATAAACGTTATAAATACATTTATTGGGAAAATATTCTAGGGGGAAATATTTTGGTAAACATGATTCACTACAATAGACATTCATAATAAAGTTTCAATGAAAGCAAAGTTGTGTGGGTTATTTGCCTACTTGTACAGGTACTTGTGCAGAAAACTCAGAAATCTATTATTTGCAAAATTACTCTTTATCACAATAGCGACTTATTTGGAAAACCTTCACATGTTGTGATTGTCAAATTTATTTTATTTTTAATGCAACTCAAACTGAATTGGGACCATATAACACAAAATGTATTGGAAATAATGAGGCCACACCTGTAGGCCATTTTATTATATTAACAAGCTTATTTTAATATCTATAAGAGAAGTATTAGTTCATTTACTTAAATTTTAAGTATACATTAGAGGTTGTATATTTATTTTGAAACTTTCTCAAGGTTTTCAGAATTTAAGGCGTTCTCTATCAGTCAACGTACTCTTTCCACTTCCCTTACTGATTGGTCGGGTATAAAATTCCATTAAATCTGGACTAAGCAAGCTCCTGACACCACTGAGAACTGTGAAGATCTACTGTGCCAAGTTCATTAGAACATTTATTATTTTTTACAATAAAATTATGCCATGCTTTAAAATTTCATATATTTCAAAAGTTATCAATTGATAGACAAATATGAGTTAGACCATTTCTATTCAAATTGACTTTACATATTACGTGTTATGGTAGCTATGCTAATGAAAATTATTAAACAATAAAATATTGTAAATAATAACAAGTATGGCCGTAATACTTGACAATGTTTATTGTTTTAGATGGTGCATTAAATGTATTATTATTATCCAATAGTTCAGAAAATTTCCAGAACATTTAATATAATTGCACGAACCCTCTACATTTAAATAAGGCTTAACTATTATTTTCATTATCACGAAATAAGCCCTTGTACCGGATATGAACTTCAACAACCCTAAATACATTATCGAGTTCCTACTTTTAGAAATATTATTTGCCTTTTTCAAGGATATCAAAATAGGAAATTAGTTTTCACGTTCAGAGAAGGAAAAAAATATGATAATCATTATTTTATTAGCTTTGTAATAAAAACTTTTCATTGATCCACTATCTGTTTTCTTTGAAAATACATTCAGCGTAATAACAGTGATTTTAACAGAATTATTGTCATCTTATATGACGTGAAGGTTAGATGTTCCATACTTTTTCTTAATTCTTATATTTCTACATTTTAAACAGCTTGAAATTGTGTGTAGGTATAGATACTGAATTTAATACATGTGCATAATTTATTTACATTAGATACAATTTTGATACAAAAAAGTTACATGACACGTCCTTGCACGGAAAATATGACATGTAAAAATATAAGTACTTACAAAATTGGTTTAAATGTACATAAAAACTCAGTATCTTTAGCTCTATCGACTTATATGAAATTAAAGAAATTAAAAACATATTTTACGTGCAATGACTATAATGTAAAAAAAACTTATATATCCTCAAATACAAATAAGAACTTTTGATGATCGTGTATTGGTCTTATAATTTTTTTTTGCTAACAGCGCTTTTTCTGTTATTGCAATTACACTGACAATTCATCATAATAAATGAATAATAGTTATTTTAAAAAAGGTGTGGGAAGCAAACAAGAAAATGAGAAAAATAATTCAACTTCAACTTTGCACATCCCTTTTTACAGGTAAAAATATTATGTGTGAAATTTAAATTTTATAATCTGTAAATGCTGCTATTGGTGAACCCATACAGTGCTGCACATACCAGATAAATCAATGCACATTAAAGAAAAAAATATACAATTTAGATCCAAAACATACATCTTTGATCCCTCTCAAATTACTACATTCAGAACATTAGTTTTGTCCTTTTTAAGATACAATATTAGTAGAAGGTATTAATTTAATTAAGCATCTTTAAAGCGTTATGTTTTAATCTGCAGTTCAAACCATTTTAAATACTTTCAGTCCAATTTTATAATTACCTTAGAAAAGGTGAAATAGTAACATATATTTCATACAGGTACAAAAAAAAACTTACGATTAAATAAATTTATAATATTAAATATTGGCAAAATTCGGCCTAATTTTATATACATAAATCCAGCAGAAAACTGATTTATGGATATATCACATTATAAATATTACGGTATTTATTTCATTAAAATATATTTTTGTACACATTTGTTTGAGTTGAAGAGATAATGGAATATGAACAGTTAAATCATATTGTTTTCTACTATTCAAAGGAAAAGATTTTCTCCAACATAAAAAAAAAACTTTTCTAAAACATATTCATTGGGTTATATACTGCCATTTGACAATTTTACCAAACCAATACTTTTTTGTTTCTAATAAAGACTATTTTTACATGGAAGTCTAAGTGTTACCATGAAATAAGATCACAAACGCTAACAAAATCAACGGGAATGTTATTTAGAAATGGTTAAAGGAAAGGAAAGAATTTGATTTTGATACGAAAAGGAGGTTTTTTATTTTGAAGATCATTATAACTTTTTAAATAGGAATGATTGTCTAAGTCAGTGGTCACCAAACATTTTTTTATCAAGTACCTACTAGTCACACAGTGGGTATTATAAAGTTTTTTTCTAGTAGCTTTGAAATAAAACTATAATTAAAGAATTTTACTTGGTTCATTGGACCCAGCGATAGCGTAAAGTTAAGCAGAATGAATACCAAGCATATAGGTACATAGTGCATGTACAAATGTACATGTCATCACAAAATTAATCTTATTAAAACGTATTGTATAGTTCATAAATAATTAAAAACGTGATATATACGAACATATGTGTATAAATTTAATATTAAAATTCTCTCAGTAAAAGATAAGGCAAGCAATCAGAATCCCTGTAAGATAGGTATGTGGTATAAAATATATACAATTTTTCAAATCAGTGCTCATACAATATCAGTGAGTTAATAAGAAATTAACTTTGTCTAAATATAATGACTTTTCTAGTGTAAGATTTCTTAGGCTAATATTACATAGGTAATATTATACTAAGATGAGAATTATTAATAAACAAGCGAAGGAATGATAGAAATACTAATACCATTTTTCAAAAACTCTTCAATTGTTTGTTATGGGTGAAGGAAATACAAAAATGTTAACACTAGGGGATGTTAAGGCACTTAAAATTATTTTTAACTCAATGGGTAAGGTCTTATGGATCTAAAGTACAAAATATCTTTTAAATGACAATATGGCCATTTTAAAGTTTAGTGTCCTCTTCCTAAATCGCAAGTTACAATCGAACGTAATGTAAATTTTATATTACGTTTGGGACTATCTTTAGACCAGCCATACTTTATGTGCATGAGGATATCGTAAAATAAATTAAAGAATATCAAAGATTGTAATAATTATAAGCTAATATATATGCACTTAAAAAGTGGAAAATGATTATCAAAACATGGAGTTGAATAACTAGGAACTTTAATCACAAAAAAGTTAATTTAAAGCTTATTGATAACAACTCCATAGACTATACTTTCCATATATATCCTTCTACACCCATAAATAATAGGTAACACAATTAAAACATTATTTATTAGTTAAACTCTTGGGAATTCTGTCCAAAATACACTACATCTTTCTAGTTCCCTAAAAAGTGGCCTTAAAATAAAAATTAAGTTGGTATCATTATCGTTGCCAACTAACATAACATATTTAAACATTTGCAGCATGCGTGTATACGAGGGGCGTTCAATATATTCTCGGTATCAATATGAAGAAGAGCAGTTATGAATGAATATATTATTCTCACAACTTATTGCACTCATCAGTAGTATAAATAATCGGATCATTAGTCATCAAGTTAAGATGAATCACAATTTGACATCTCAACAGAGACGAGAAACTTGGAAGGGAATATGGATATCTAGGCGTTTACAGGGCTTATGACCTGACATTGGCTGGGTTAAGTGGCCACTTGATGTATTACAACATTCCCCATTTCACCTAGTATTTGATATCCATATCTGCCAATATACAGTAAAATGGCGCGATGCTTCACATGTGAACTCTCTGTCATCCATTGAGAAAATTGCTAAGCATTTTAGCAGAAACCTTTATGATTGCCCTAAAGCCATTGCCATAAGCCCTGTAAACGCCTAGATATCCATATTCCCTTCCAAGTTTCTCGTCTCTGTTGAGATGTCAATTTGTAATTATTAGCCCGTAATGGGTGAAATCCAGTTTTTGTCTACAAGTATTTGGACACACTCAAAATGTTGTTTATAAGATGAATCATGAATCAATTTTAGTACCACGCCGAAGAAAAATTCTTCACCAAATGAGGAAAAAAAAACCATCAATGAAGATGTATGAATTTTCGGGGATTCTGCTCTTTCATGATCGACGATTAATAGTGGCCCAGTAAGTTGAAGAGAGGCAGAGAAAGAGCATAAGGCGACAAGCGGTCGGTCAGGAAGTATGGAAAGGATTGAAAATGTAATACTGGTAATGCCAGCATGTAATACTGCCAGCATGTAATAATGTAATACTGGTAATGCCAGCATGAAGGTTAAAATTACCGGTTTGTTCACTGGTACCATTGTTTCCATTCTACACAACCGCTTATACATTTAAAAAATCAGGGCAAAATGGGTATCTTTTCCTTCCTACCAATAACCAGAATATATTGAACGCCCTTCATACTAAACAAACATGTATTACGTGTACTATAAGTTGAATTTGTTACTATGCATATTTACAGTTTATTTGAATTTCTGTTGAAATTTTTAAATATTAAAATGCCTCCTTTTTACCTTCATGTAAATAATATGATTGATTTTATTATTATTAAAGTCAGAAGATAGATTAAAAAATCATATTAATTTATTTACTTATATCCAAACTCAAGAAAATACCACTATTATCCATTTAATTCAGAGTAAGATTGGTTCAATAACATCTTTTAGATAAATTTGATGAATAAACCAATATAATTTTTTTTAAGCTAAGGATGATTTCTTGGTCCCTATTAAACTTGTAGAAATAAAATATTTTTGTTATAGCAAAAGTAAACCTACACCCAGATATAATATTTTTTAAAGATTTTAATTTCTGCTTGTATAATGATAGATAAGTTTGTAAAACTTTATCTTTTTAAGTAAAATAATGTTTACATCTTAGAGGTAAAAAAATCATAATTATATGCACACTACATATAAAATATATTTTAAAAGAATGATTGCACATTTCGACGCCTCCTACGTATAATATCGTAACCCACAAATCGTCGATTTTGAGTTTTTGGTGGATTTCGTCTGTATTTAACTATAACTTTAATTCTACCAAAACAAAAAAATTATTTTGCCAATAATAAGGGCTTTTTTGGGGCGTATTTTGTCGTATCTACAACCAATGCATATTTACGAAAACATTTTCAAATGCTCCTCCTGTAAAATCGCATTTTGTGGGTTATGATATTATACGTAGGAGGCGTCGATTTTAAAAAGGGTTAATATCAATATAAAAGGCATTAGCTATTTAGCAGATGGGAGTTACATTAAATAAATAATATATACACACACATATATGTATCTAAAAATTACTGAGCATTTTACAAGAATTCTGGTAGTCACATTACAGATGTATGATTTGTAAGTTCTACTCGGTGCGGATATTTGAATAAATAATGTACATTTTCTACTACATCAGCATACATCTCATTTATGAAACATCAACGGGTTTTTTCTTTAAAACTAAATATACATTCATATTGTCTTTACCCTTCACATAGACACTGCCTCTGTGTTCCAAATCGTACACTTTATCTAATATTTGTACACAAGCCTCTCCGACTTGGATCCTCCCATTCACTCCCGTGGAGTCCATGCGGCTGGCAATGTTTACAGCGTCACCCCAAATGTCGTAGTACAACTTGGTAGTTCCTATTACGCCGGCTGTCACATCTCCAAAGTTATATCCCACTCTAAGAATGAGATTGAATTCCAGAAGGTCCCTGTTAAACTCATACACGACCCTCTGCATGGAAATGGCAAAGTCCATTAATGCGTATAAGTGTGCGTGAGGATCGGGGTTTTCTCTCCTCATGTGTGGGTTAAGCCCGCTGGCTGCCATGAAGGTACTGCCTATTGTTTTAATCTTGTCCACAGAGCGGAACTCCGGATGTTCCAGTAACTCGTCAAAATCTCCAATAAGCTCATTGAGAACACGTAAATATTCTTTGCCTCCTAAATACGATTCGTCGTACATTTCGTTAAAGTTAACAATACTGGCAAAAATGATGCCCACATTCTTATGGTTTTCCGAATACTTGGCAGTATTTTTTAACTGGTCAGCTACATGGCGAGGAATGATGTTGTGAAGAAGCCAATCTGCTTGATTTCTCATGTTTTGAATGCGAATATTATCTCTATTGGCCACCACATTTCCATAAAAACTCATCCGATAACTAATTTCAAATTCTCTATTTAGAAACCAAATGAGTACTAAGAGAAGGACAATGTCAAGACAAATTTCTCCAATGTACACTTGTTGATGGACATTATCGAAATAATGAATAGTACTTGTTAAATTATTGGCTGAACTGAGTGTGTTATTTTCTGAAAATACGGTAAGTGCCGGTGTAAGAGTTGTATTCATGTTATCTAAATCTAGAAAACTCTCGGGATATGCTTCCTGTAATGTTGATATTGCATGCAGCAAATTAAACTGAAGGCTTGTGCCTTTAGCGTGCCCTAGTTGTCTTAAAATGTAAGTGGAGTCCACTCTACTATATAAAAGAAGAGAAAAGCAAATAAAAATTATTGCTGACAAAGCGACTAAGGAATTTTTTACTAACCAATTTATTTGAGTGAAATTGCAAAAATGCAGTAGACTTACGCAAAATAAACAGATATAAAAAGATTGGTCTCCTCCAATGATTTGAAATGGAAATGTACTACATGAAAAATTGGCAAATACAGAAAGAACAGGTAAACTGAGAAAAATTCCTCCAAAAAAGTGCCATGGATACCAGTCGGAGAGACAGTATAGAATATTATCTAACTTTCCAGGTGTACTACTGGAATCTATAGAGTTATGCAGCAAGGATTTAGACAGATCCCAGTGTCTGTGTATACACAATGCAACTGCCGTTAGTTGGAATATTACAAATACAGTAAAGGCAGCAATCCACGCTGGTCTTGGTTCATACAGGATAAATAAACAGATAGAGACAAACAAGAACACAACGGCTGATACCAGCACATCTAAATATGTATTAAACCGAGATGTGGCTAAAGTGGGACACTCCATTTCCTTTTCATTGATTCTGTGAGCGTTGTTGCGATACTCGGATTCCATATCTCGAGACTTGAAAAACAAAGTAAAGAAGGACAGTGGCGGTTTGACAAAGTAACTAAATCTCGACTTGGCATTATCCTGAACACAGCGGATTAATTGGAGGTCAGATTGCTTCCGTAACTTCTGGTGGCATGGGTGAGGGTGTGTTGGGTTTATGGCTATGGAAGGTCTGGCCAGACTAGATTGGCTGGAGGTGTAGTATCCAGACACCCGACGATGAAGTTCTTGCGATTGCCCAATTGCTGATTGACTCACCATGTAAATCTGTAGTGGAACACCAAGTTGATCAAAATACACATAATGTTACATACATAAATATGTAGGTGTTTCATTAAGATTTATATTTACGTAGCTATGATTGTTATTGAAGAAAAAAACAGGGTTTTATGACTGTGACGTTTAATTTCTGAATTTTCTTTTTTGTTATAGTAATAAGAAAAACAGTTTTTTTACCTGATGCTGGATACTGGATCGCCGACTCGTACTTCGAATGCCCGAGTCCTTCCTACTGTTTACAGATGGACACAAGCTGACCTGGTCCTCCGTGTGAGGGTGAGGAGCTCGCAGTTGAAGTGGACTAACTGGCAGATCCTGGAGTTGGCTCATCGTAGAACTTCGAGCTCGTGTGCGTGGAATCTACAAATTTCAATTGACATTCTCAACAGAGACAAGAACTTTGGAAGGGAATATGGAAATTCAGGCGTTTACAGGGCTTATTACCTGTCATGAGCTGGGTTAACTGGCCACTTGATGTATTACAACATTCCCTATTCCGCCTAGTATTTGATATCCATATTTCTGCCAATTATCAGAACTTGTATAAATATACAGTGAAATGGTACGATGCTTCAAACGTGAAAACTCTCGGTCATCCATTGAGAAAGTTGCTAAGCATTTTGGTAGAAACCTTTATGATTAAGTGAGATTCATACTGAATTATATCACCTACTAGGAAATGCCTGAAGATGTCTCTTAAATTTATTATGCTTATAACTTTCACCAGATAATTTCGGTAACAATCTCACCATCAAAAGGGTTTCTGCTAAAATATCTAGCAATTTTCACAATGGATGGCAAAAAATTTTTTCACATATGAAGTGTCGCGCCATTTCACTATATATACAAGTTTTGATAATTGGCAGATATGGATATTAAATACTAGGCGGCATGGGGAATATTGTAATACATTAAGTGGCCACTTAACTGAGCCTATTTGTTGTTGTTTATCTACAAATTTTATTTGAATAAACAGTCAATGTAAAAAAAAAATTGGCAAACTTCAAGTTAAAAAAAATGTGGTAAATTTTGCAATAAATTGTATTATTTTGAGGCAAATAACACAAACATATTATTATTGTGTTTTAGAGACAATCTTAAGTGGGGATAGGACATTCTACTCTTCTCACCGTAATGTTTACCCCCAGTAAGGCAATTGTAGTGTACACCGTAAGGCCAGGCCTCCGGAGTATGGGTGAGAATGTAATCATTGTTTTCAATTTATACCATTCTGAGATACTAAAGACCCATTTTATTTAGAAGTTATAATAGGATAGCACTTATATCTTAAAATGTTATTTACATAATTAATTTTACAAAATCTTTACCTCAATATGATTGGTCCTGCCATACTGCGACCTGTAGCTGCTGCTTCTTGCAAATGGAGACACGTCACTTCTCGACTGACTGATGTAGGACCGGATGTCCAACATCTCGGCATCGTACGCCGAAGCATCCGACAGTCTCTGGGATCGAGGGTCCACACACAGCAGGTTGCACTGGGTACTCTCAGGCTGCTTGGTCGGATTACTTTCAACCATTTCTATCACAATCGGTACTTGTTGGTAGCCGTTGAAAGAGGGAGCAGAATTCCCATCACAGCTACTGTTTTCCTTCTCGATCTTAATATTGCCTATATCGTCTAATTTTACAATTACTGTATCGTTTACTGCTTCAGTCTTTCGCAAAAACTTTGGTACTTTCCAATTTTTTATTTTAGTTGTGTATTTGCCGTAGCTACCTAAAATAAGTAGACTTACATTATTTAATATAAAAATTTACGTAGGTTAGGTACCACAGAACAACCGAAATACTAGAAATTCGCTTTACAACCCTACTAGACAAAATATTGTAAAAATTCTCGCTAAATCGTCGATCCACATTTTGTAATTGTTTAATGGACTATTTCTCTAGTATCTATGATCTATGTAGGTCCATTGTTTTCTTTACGATCAATTCTGGTAACATTATGTCTAAGTAACATTGATAGCTTATATCCATACAATTATAACTTGATTATAATAATGTATGTTTAGATATATTCTACTAACTCATCACATTCTAATTATTCTTTTTCGAGTTGCATATTCTCTGAATCCTGATGCTATGTAAAAATTAAACAAAAAAAAAGAAGTATTATTTAAATCTTTTGATATACAATCCATGTATCTGCTACTATTTCAGAACTGTCCATTTCGGGCATATCAATTTTTCGTGACAGAAGATGGCACATCTCTGACAGAAAATTGAATTGTCAAAAAAGTGAAGTGATATTTTTGTCACGAATGGAAAGGAGAAGAAATGTCACGGAATTTGATATACTGTTCAAAATTCAAATCTAAAACATCTTAGTGGCAACAACTGTTTTGGTCAAAATTTGAATTTTGGGTAATTCCGGTTTTTTTGTTGTTCTGTGTTTGGGTACAAAGTGTTAAAATAACTATGCAAAAAATGATATAATAAGTAAAATATGAGCACATCATATTACTACAGTAAAAAGATTTATTACCACTTTAAATATATCAAAAATAAAATATGATATTATGGTACGTATTATTTGCGATTATCGAATTTTCATATTTGCTTATTTAAATTTTATTCATAGAGGACCCTAGAGTGGGAAGGGGCTAAACATTTTTACTTTACAGGACATAAAACTATACAGCTTCTTCTGCGTGACATTTGGCTGACCTGACAGTTAATATTGTTTATGTAGATATTGATATACTGAATGCTTTTAAAAAAACATAAAAACAAATAACATATTTACATTATTAGCTATACTAACAATTTTTCATGTGCAAACATAATATCGTCTGTGTAAGTTCAATTAGAGCGTATGAGCCATTGATTAAAAAGTTCAGAAAAGACAAAAAACCATAGAATTTATTTAACAAAAAATATTTTTACAAATTTCGAAAACTCTTTCTTTTGTATTTTCTTTTTTGCAACGAAATGCATTTATGCTAGTATACTTTAATTCGAATAAAAATTAAATGCATATGAGATATTGATCCTTTTTTAAATGAAAACTTTTTGTTTGCTGTATTGACTTTGACCGATTGCATGACACCTATTGAACAATTTCAAAATTTTAATCTACCAATCGATGCGGCTTATTCCGTTCAACGGAAACCGTCAAAAATACGTATTTTTAGAACTTATTGGCTCATACGCGGTATTGAACTAACACGTGTAAAGTGTGCAGCGTTCAATCTACCGACAAATGATTATGTGGGAGTAACTGTGAGGAAGACAAACCTGTGGAAACTGGGCTCTTGGACGACTCATCACTGGCTGCCTTTCCATTGCCGCATTTATTTTCATCACTTTCCATGTCGAGAATACTCGGCAAGGAGTTGGCTTTCATCTTGAGCTGGAACTGGTTGGGAGAGAGGCGGTTAGGGTTGTCTACCGGCGGGGTGAGGGGCTCGCTGAGGCGGGGGCGCGCTCCTCGGGGGCCAGGGACACGCTGGTTAGCATGGGAGAGATGGAGTCCGTGGTACTGGGAGGAGATATTATCAACTTCAGGGGCATGCTGTTACCGGTGGTAGATGCGTGTGGCTGACGCCCTTCTATAAAAGAATGTCTTGTGACCTGCAATACAAATAAACCTTAAATTAATTTAAAGTTAATTTATCAAAATAACTTTGAAAGAATCTATAACTCAGGGTAGGGCAAAAGGGATGGCCAAGATTGAGGAGCTATAAAATGAGACTTTAATATTTTTCATAAAAATAGGTATAATAATACCGTTTTTAATCATATATTTAAAAAAATTCCAAATCAACAAAATGACAGTTACAAACAGTAATACGTAGTTGTAATCGCTTTCGCGTTTATTCCAAGGGTATGGCAGTTGGCAGTTACTTTCTCAGTAATTTGGATTTTCAGCTTTACTAAGGATAATGGTAATGTTTGAAAAAAAATGCTCCATAATGTAATCCAACAGAAAAAGTATTCAGAGTTTAAATCAAACAAAAAAAAAAAAACAAAATACATAATTCATTCTTATATTACAGCTAATTTTTAGGTTACTGAATTGGAAGTTCTTGACAGTCTATTTTTGCATTACTAAATTATTTTTTATATAATTCTATCTTTATTAAAATCTTTTATTTTTCATTGTCAAGAACCAGTGCTGTAAATGAGGCGATAATAAAATCTGTAGGTAATAATAGTAAGGATCTCCATACCCTTTGTCTACCCCTCAGAAGAAATTGTGTGATTAAAATAAAACTTTTAATATTATTTCAATTTGATGGAAATATCGTAGCTGATTAATGGATATGATATTCAATATGTTTACTGACCAAAAACATCTTCACCCTCTTCCAGAATGTAATCAGTAAGAAAGCGGCTAGTTTCTTCAGAAATGTGAACTCTGCCAGGTTTTCCGGTGGATTCCATCCGATTGGCGAGAGTTACGTCATTACTCCACACATCGAACTTGAACCTCCGTGTTCCCACAATACCGCACAGTACTGTTCCCGTGTGGACCCCCACCCTCATGTTAACTCCATCGCCCCGTTGTTCATCAAACAGTTTTATCGCTTCTATCATACCTGCAATAGAACAAAACAATAGTCAAGTGCGAAGATAAAATAATCAATATAGAAAAAGAAAATATTTAAAAAAATCTACTATGGTCTTTGTAAATATAAAGGAATGCAAGAATTTATGTTTTTTATTTTGTATTATTATCTCTCGATCTCTTGGCATGGTCAATATCCAAGTTCATATTATGTTTACCAATATTCAGGTCATCATTATGAGTACCTATGTTAGATAAGATTTGGAGCAAGCACAAACCTTTTGATATAACTCTAGGATTTATCATCAAAAACAGCAAAGTAAAATACGATAATTAATCGTATTCAATCGGTGTTGGCAGACATAATAAATTCCTAACCTTAATTCCTATGTTATGATAGTATTTTTACATATTTCAAAGAAAACAAACTTGTAAAAAAACCATGTACAAGTATTTTTTATAAATGGATAATGCTATATTTACCTAATCCCATTTCTACACAGCACTTAGCGTGGTCACTTCGTGGCTCCGGACACCCAGATACGCAGTAATAACAGTCTCCAAGAGTAGAAATTTTCTCACAGCTGTTTAATTGACAAAGGTCGTCGAATCTCTCGAATAAGTCATTTAATATATTAACCAGTTCTTCGGCAGTTTTGTTACTAGACATCTTGGTAAATCCGACTATATCAGCAAATAAAATGCTGACATTTTCCATGCAGTGCATATTGAAGGGCCTGAACAATGATTTGAGGTCCGAAGCTCCGGGATTAGAGTTACGAGGATAGAGACTGTTGTTCCTCTTAAGGCTGTTTTCAGATTCTATTCCTGTTTCACACATTAACCAGTCGGCAACTTTCGGAGGCATTACCGAATGTATCATCTTCTCTTTTAATATCTTTTCCATTTCTAGTTGTTTCCTCACTAGAAGACTTTGGCCGACTTTCATAAAAGTTCCTCGCATGCGTACTATAGTCATCAACAATATGTGAACACCGATCAGATGGATACAACATTGCAACAATATTCTGACCGCCAGTCCTTGGTAACTAATAGCGTTGTCTTGACATTGTACTAGAGCATTAATAACTTCAAAGGATATAGAATAAGTTACGCAGAAGCCAACGCACAAATATAACGGTAAAGGAATAGTAGTGTAAATAATGAGAATAATCTCAGCGCACATGGCAAAATGTCCTGCTTGGCTAATGTCCCCGATAAAATGTATGCCTTCAAACGATTTGTAAGGAAAGAATCCGACGAGAGATAAACTTAAAATGCAAAGTAGTAAAGTCATTATCACAGATATACTCAGTGTTCGCATTCGATAAAAATTTGTAAATGTTAAAATGAATGTGAGCATCGACGCGAGAAAAACTCCGAAGAATATAGAACAAAGAAGAGGCCATGTTGAGATCAGTCCGGAGGTGCCGATTATCATAAAGTATATAGCCCAGGAGATACAGAACATGCAAACATACAGCAACGCCAACCTGAAACCAAAATACCGCAATTACACTCAGGAACATAATGTCGTGCGGTCGGCCACTAACACCGCTTTGCTCTACTCGAGACATGTTTATTTAACTCGGTCAATATTTAATTTTCCTTTTGTGCCTTACTTAGGATAATAAATTTTCTAGACAAACACATTCGGAGACAGATATATTATTTCTTCTTCTTCTAAACGCTATTTTGGTCAATTGCACTGACAGAGATAAGGTTCATACGTATATTATACATTCTTGTTCCACGATGAAGTGTAAATATTGCAAAAATTTATTGTGAAATGCAAGCAATCACCTTTGTTTATCGCTGGGATAATAACAAGAGAGAAATTTATAACAAATAGAATTAAACAAAAGAAAAGGGAGTCGCTTGGAAGGTATTGGTACATAGCAGTAAGCCCGCCCTTGTGCTATTATTTGTACAAAAGGTTTTTAAATAAATAAAAGACTCGCCTAAATCTTAAACGAATGGGAGCAAACGTGCTGGACTTGTACTGGCCCTCCAGGATGTCGGAGTCGAACTTGGGGTTGAAGAGCGAGTTGCTGGCGGCGCGCTCGAAGGGGACCGGCATGGCCAGGCCGCAGCAGCTGGAGCGCCGCCGGCCGCGAGCCAGCAGCGCCTGGATGTGGGGCGCCATGCACAGGTGGATCTCCTCGTCCTCCGCCTCCTCCACGCCCTCTCCCCGCCGCGTACTGCCATGGCGCTTCACCGACGAAGAGCGCTTCTTTTTACTAGACATCTTTACCACATCTCGCTTCTGACTCATCCATGCTGTTCCGAGCTAAAATTTTCAAACCATATTCAAATATATCGATGACAGTGCGATAAAATCACGATCCGCGGTTTCGATTCGAGAGTTACTCGCGCTAATTTTCAAGAAATTTAAAAGAACACATAGCTTTTGACTCCAAGAAGTGTTTTAATAAACTAACGCGATTCAAATCACTCGCGAACGAAGGTACGAATCTAAAAACACAAATGGTAACAGAAGGTGACCACGTATATTCTTATCGAGCACAGCTAAGCTCTACATTATTATCTTAAAAATTAGCGCAAGATCAGATCGAAGCCCTGAAAAGGAATGTTCCAAGTGCAACTGACATCAGCTGTTACCTGTTTTGTTTAAGAAAACAGCGTAGGCTTCGAAATCCAAGAAAAAAATTAGATTCACATATTATTTTTAGTTAATTATCAAATACTGCAGCACAAATTGTAATAAAAATATTTGTTTGAACGAAAACAAAAATACAGAGGCACTCGAAAAACTATTTCCCTTTTTTGACTGAGTTGCCATACGCGTGAAATCGTTAATGTCAACCACTATAATGTTGTCAGATTTAAAAAATACATTTTTGTATCTACTCAGACGCACATTCGTGATTATTACGAATTACGAATTAAAATGTTTGAAATAAATAAATTCTGTAACTTATTATAAATTACCCAACTCAAAATGGTCAAAACTCAAAACTTATTCTTAGTATAGTGATTCCTCCAAGCTCAAAACAGACAGTTTTGAAAATTAAAAATAGAAGCAAGTAAATAATATTTTGACATCATCCTTAGTATTTTTTTTTTTACTACATTACTAACTTCATGTTTGGGCATAATAATAAATTATTATATAGATATATACACCGTGTCCCACGATGAGACCGCGAAACTCCGGATGGTGATTGTTCATGGTATTCTGAGAAAAAAATCCTTATAAAGTTTTTTGATCCGGGCATTTTTAATAATTAATTTAAAAAAAGTATTAATAAAAAGCGACTATGTAATACTGGCTTCTGTTTAAAATGCTAGCGGTGGCGGGGTGGCGGTGGGCGGGGAGGAGTGGGGGTCCTCTCTGGTCACCGAACGCCTTGCCTTGTGCGGACATTCAAAATTCGAATTTCATATCTGAAATTGGTGCAGGTCACGTGGTGTTAGCCAGTTAAAAAATGGACGGTATTACACGCGTGAATTTTTTATTCATTTTTTTAATCATTTTTTTAAGAAACTAGAATTGAGTTTTTTGAAAAACATTTTTTTCTCAGAATATCATGAATAATCACTCTCTGGAGTTTCGCGGTCTCATCGTGGGAAACGGTGTATATATATATATATCTAGAAGGAATCACTAATACATATTATATATATACATATTACATATTTTCGGGAAAATTTAGTTGAAATTGATTTTTTAAAATAAATGTTTATAAATTGTTATCAAATATAACTTATTTATTCAAGTTAATACTATCTAAACAGAAAACAAAAGCAAAAACTGAATTTTAATAAGAATTTGTGCAATTTTACTTAATCTGCGGTACTTAATCAAAACATTTACGAGAAGATTTTTTTTAAAGTTTAGTGATTGCAGTCGACATTACACATTCGACTCCAAATATGATGTAGATTCACAAGTTTTCGGGTTGTACCTTTTACGATTTTTGTTACTCCATGTATTTATTAATCAATCCCCTAAACTCTAAGGCTCTAAGGTTTGGACCGAAAAGAATAGGTTAAAAAATATCTTAAAATCAAATCATTAAAAAAATAACACACATATATTTCAAATACAAAATGATGGAATAGGTTTATTTTTAGTCGTTTATGATCATAACAAGATTTTATTAAAATTGCATAGGCAGTTTGTTATAATTATTATTCTAAAGATGTGATGAGAAATTAATATGTGTTTATTAAAAATAATACTTACAGTATTTATTTCACAAAATTTAATCATTCCCGCGGGATTTCAAATAATATTTGAAATCCTATTGAAAATACCTATTGTTAGTTCGATTTTGTTCAAAGCAAATATCTCATTTTCCCTCCATAATATTACTATAGTAGGTACAACCTTTTTGGTCTCACTGGGCTTACCGATCTAAAACCGTATATTTCACAACATGTGGGTATAATCGATGCTTGCCTATTTTACAAGGCATCGGGCTTCGAACAAAAATTGGTTCTCACCGTCCTGGACGTCCGCTGTTGACAATCCGTCGGCAGTTTGCGTCAGAACTGCGGGACGTGGACCTGACCTGGGAGGATGCGCGGGAACTGGCGGCCGATCGCTTGGCTTGGAGGCAGTTTGTGAAATCCATATGCTCCACATAGGGAGCGGATATATGGTATTTATGATGATGATGATAAATTACGCAATACAAGAGACAAAGAATAAATAAGATTACCAGCTAGAAAAAAACGTATGTCCCAGAATTCGGTTTTATTTAAGGCAGTAAAATGCTTTTATGAACTTTAGAAAAACTTTTTAGAAAAATATGTACCTACAGAAATGAAAAATAATGTTACGGTGTATGACATGTGTTGAATAATGTGTGATTTAAGTGTGTTTATTATTGTATACATATTTACATTATATAAAATGAATATACTATTATTATTAGAGTACATTTTATATTCAATGTACGCTATTTCAAATCGCCAAAAGATGCAATAATTTTTGGTGTTATTTTATTGTTTTTTTTTTCGAAGGCTGTTTTTATGTGATTATAAAACGAAAAAAATATATACATTTATTTTATTAATCGTAACACGTCCAAAGAAAGACTTTTTCAGTTCCTATTTTATGATTCTCTGTATAAAGCAATAAATAAAGAGATAATTGTGATTATTTTTGTCTTGCATTATTGTGTTTCTTTCCTTATTTTTAAACGTATTTTTGAAATCTGCTATAAAAGTTTCTAACAGTTTTAAAGATTTGTTTTTTAAACTGTTAGAAACTTTTATAATCTGGGGTCTTCAGCGACCCCGCGCGACGACTCGCGTTACATTTTTAAAAACGCGCGATTGTGCCGAGGTTTTTTTGAATTTTAAATGTTTTTTTATACAGGTTACGTTGAGAGTTTCTTATATCTAAATTTTTTAAAAAAATTCGCCGTCCTCTAAAAAAAAATTGTGTAAAAGGTTTTTTATGAATTTTAAATGTGTTTTTTCCAGTAGGTGGTAGGTACCACCTACACGTGATGAGATAGAAAGTTGTAGTTCTGCTGTAAAACTAGCCTTGAACTAATCTTTACACCAACCAACGTCTCGTTAAATTGCTATAAAACTAGTAATCATCCAATAACTGCACCTAGTAAATAAAGATAAAGGAAATGAAGGAAGAAAAAAAAAATAAGTACAAAATCCCATATTTGAAACTGTCAAATCAGAAATTTTAAAACGATTTCTAAAAACACACCAATTTTCTGAACATAATTGACTGTAATTTTATAGACCTTAAAAGAGACCATTCTACCATTTTCTATTTTTTACATAAATATTATTTCGGTACATGGATACATATGTATAGTTTAAGTAATTAAAAAAGTAAGAAAGAATTTTGGAACATGAAGTAATTTATTGTTTTTTTGTAAATAAGAGGTAACATAATTCCGACAACATTATGTGATAGCAAAAAACATATTATAAGATACAGGATACAGGCCTGGGAATATCTTCCTAAATAGCTAAATAAAATGCATTTACTTCACATTATGTATAATAAGAAATGATTAAATATTAGATCAAATTACTACAAGCGTAAAAATTAAAAATTTATTTTTATTTCGCATGTAGGACTGTAGGTATTTTATTTTTTTATTCTTAGGCTGAGCGAGTGTATGGGCGAGTCGGTCCACTTGAAGTCCTTCTGGTATGTGACGTACACCACCCAGTAGATCAGGTTTAGGAGGCCGGGAATAGCACGCGAGCGGCGCGATCTATGTGGGAGACACTGTTCAGTGGCTGAGCGAGTGTATGGGCGGGTCGGTCTACTCGAAGTCCTCCTGGTATGTGACGTACACCACCCAGTAGATCAGGTTTAGGAGGAGGGAATAGCAAGCGAGCGGCGCGATCTATGTGGGAGACACTGTTCAGTGGCTGAGCGAGTGTATGGGCGGGTCGGTCCACTTGAAGTCCTCCTGGTATGAGACGTACACCACCCAGTAGAACAGGTTCAGGAAGCCGAAGGAGGCCGGGAATAGCACGCGAGCGGCGCGATCTATGTGGGAGACACTGTTGATGTGTCGGTTGGCGCCGTGGTTACCCGTTTCTGCAATCAGAATAACATCAAAGATGAAAAGTTGCTTATTCAACAGGAGACATTTTAATTAAAAATACATAAATCATTTCATTACAGCTATCTTTGTATGATGTATGTATATTAAAAAACGGCGTGTCTTCTTGTGAATGCATTTCTTCTTACTAAAATAGTTTACTTAAGTGCTACCTATATAATACGGACTGTGTACTGAGGATATGAGGAGCACTAACCGGCTTCCCGCTGGCGCTGTTTCCTGAAGTTGTCGTTCCCCATCAGGCAGTATAGGAACTGCAGCCACCGCGGGACCCTGTTCTCCGTCTGTGTCGTGCGCTCCATGGTGAGTCGCGCCCCTCCCCCGCCCTCCACTTGACAGATCATGCTCGACTTGAAGCATAAGTTAATATATTAGAGCATTTTCCAAGAGTAACAATATCATTACACAATGTTAAGATTTAAGAAGCTTACAATAATGCATGGTTTATGTATGTTACTGCTCCTCCTTCTAGCTGCTAGTTGTCTGGCTGCGAATGGGTCTCCTCCAGTTTCCTCTATCAGTTCTTCCCATTCATCATCATCAATTGGTATTTCTCCAGAACCAACCTTAAACACAACCAGTTACCTAGAGACATGGACCAAAATTTATTTGTGGTTTCCTCTCAACATTATTAAATACCAAAAAGTTCCTAGCTGTCCATAGCTGAGCATCCCTTCAAATATAGCCCCTATACCTTCACACCATAAATGAGGCCAAACATAACGAATATGAAAAAAAGGGCCGTTTATGTATAAACATATTTATTCAGGAAATTGGCAGTTCATAATGGAGTTCTGGTACCAACCCTTATGTATGTTAGTGAAGCGTGGTGTTCGAAAAAGAAGGATGAAAGTAGATTGAATGCAATTGAAATGCGATCACTCAGGCGAATGTGTGGTAAGACTATTTATTTATTTTATTTATTGACGGACAGAGTCCATTATAAACATTATAGATACACGAAATTTTTACAAAGAAAAAAAAAATGCAAGGACAGAAATAAACAGCAAAGACAAAGAATAGATTTTTTAAATTAAGTAAAATGCATAAGCTAACTATACAGATTCTTCAGCTGATTTATAATGAAAGACATCCTTACACCAAAATAATCAAGATCTTGATGATCGTTCGCCCGCCTGATCATTCTGGGTAAAGGTGCCTGTATGATAGGTGTACAAATGTCGAAATTAGAGCAGAGTGCAAGGCTGAGATAAGCATTATCGACAAAATTAAGAAAGGTCTTTTACGATATCATATAGAGCGAATGGATGACGAAAGAACGGCTTAAAAAATATATGATGCGACTGTGCCTGGATGTAGAAGTCGAGGAAGGCCGAGAAAGACATGGCATGATCAAGTAAAACAAGTGCTTGAAAGTGAAGTGTGCCAGGACAGAGTGGTATGGCGTTCTATCGTTAGTTAGTTAGTCATATTTATAAAATTCAAGTACCTTAGTGAAGTAATGCACCCCCGCGAACTCCAGCAGCGTGGCGATACAATAGCCGAAGCTCATTAGCAGGAACCAGTCGAGCGCGGTGGCGTAGCGCACCTTGGGCAGATCAGTCCGGGAGTCGAGGCTGATGGTGGACAGGGTGAGGACGGTGGTGATGCCGAGGCCCACGCGGTCGGAGGTGGCCTCGCGGTGGATCCAGAACGAGACCCACGACAGCACCACGATCAGGATGCACGGCACGTATACTTGGATCAGAAAGTAACCAGTGTTGCGGGACAGGTTGAAGGATACTTGCAGGACTGAGAAATCACCTGGTGACAAAAAAAAAAAAATTCTTACGCATACACTGAATCTTTTTATAATTCCTTTTATTTTGCAGACAAATTTTATAAACGTACCTAAATACAGTTTTTAAAAAGCTAAAAAATATAGCAGCTAAAAACTGAGCATTGGGGCTTGTTTTAGAATAATTAGGTAGGTACCCACCTAGTTTTTTTTTTTTTTAATAAAAAAGAAATCTATGCAATCTTATGATCTTTGCACATATTTCAATTTGTAAATACTTTTTTCAATAAAGCCTAAGCGGCTTGTGCTTGAAAGTAGGAATCGAGTCGTGTCGACGTCGACGTGGGGATTCGAACCGACGATCTCTGGACTCAGAGACCGCGACACTACCCACTGGGCCACCACCCGTTCAAACATATATTTTTTTTAACAAGTTACAATGGAGTGGAGTGGGAATTTTATATCATTGTTATGACATACGGAGACGTCCTATAATCAAATATATTATTATGCCCTTATGGTCGTATGTATAATATAAGTCAAGTACTTGAAGTGGGTATAACTTTAGATTTGTCTTAGAAACTTTTAGATTCCATGCGACATCGACTAAGTTAACATCCATTCCAACTAAAAAGCAGCCAATGTTTTGAAACTAAAAACTTAAAAATAAAAAAAAATTAATTTAATTATGTTGCGAAATATACCTAGGTATATGAAAAAACTATTATAGGCCAGCTACTGTAAATCTGAGTGCAAAAAAAAATTATTTAGTTTAATGTAAAATAGAAAATAAAAGTGAATTTCCGTTCGGCAACCCGTATTCCTGTATTCGTATATATGGCGAGCCTCCAATAACTTTAATATAATATCTAAAACATTGAATATAGATTTATTTGAGAATAACCATGGTGATGTGCGGCGTTTGCTTTTCGAGTGAAATCACACTTTGTTGATCACATTTTGTTAAGTTAGCTTTTTTTTTCTTTCTTTTCTAACTTTTTACTCACTTTTATGTACATATTACAGTTAATTTGTAGTAATCTTACGATGAGAATATTTTTCTTTCTTTTTTACCTATTTTTGTTACTACCTGTGAAAACCTCTAATTGGGTTCTTTCCGATTTTTTTTATTTTTTACTTTAAAAAATTGGTTGAAAAATAACAATATCAAGGGTTTTTTTAAAAAAATTTTTACGATGTCATATGAATTTGAATTTAGCGCGGTTTGAAATAGCGCTTTTTCAAATCGCTCGCAAAATCCTCCGCTTGGCGCGCATGCGGTGTGACGTCACAGCAATATAGGCGCTCACTACGGAATGAATTTCACGCCTTTCACGGTAGACGGGTATGACGTCATTAGCCAATAACGGGCGTTAAAAAAATCATTCGTATTTTCGTGTTTTTAAAACATAAATTTATACATGAAAAGAAAATTTTTGATCGTTGTGTTTTATATCGTTGGATTTGTAAAATTATACTTTAAATATTTATAACGTTTTCAAGGATATTCATCCTATCGGGAAGAACCCTATTGGTCTACTCGGTTTTCTTTAAATATTTATTATAATGATTATTTGACTGTTGGTTTTCCTATATATAAATAAATTAACATAAAGTAGGTGGCTAGTGGTTTGTTCAAAAAGTTCAAAATCACCTCGCACTTAACAGCCTTTTTAGTGATAGGACGGCAGTATTATAGTATTGCTTTAGCAGTACCTTGATTTCCCTCCATATATCCCCTTCCTTCTATATCCTCTCCCCTCTTACTTCCAAAACTCCTCTCCATATCTTACATCCCATAGTTTAATATTTTCTATTATGTTTTCATTTGTACAAGTGCTATCTGTCCACCAATATAAAAGCTGTGAATAGGTTCGTAGACTTGACCCACTCACACTACTCTGTTTCTGGTCGGTTGGAAGATATTGCTTTTTAGCAATGAACCCGCCATAGAACGCCATTGTACAGAATGTTTAAAAATAAATAAGCTTTATGTGTAAGTATTATATTTTAATTTGATTTTATCATCATTTTACTAGATTCTTATTATATACCCTACATATAAAAAATACACGATGATTGGGAGGGACTCACCTTCACGTCTCGTGAATGTAAAATTTCTGTATGGGAAGCTGATGAGGTCAAACTGCGACAGTGTCATACCAGGGACAAATGTTACACTTTCTGAGTTCTGCCACTGGTACTCCAGTTGCTGGTTAGTGTACGCATCTGGGAAATATAATTTCTGTATGGGAAGCTGATGAGGTCAAACTGCGACAGTGTCATACCAGGGACAAATGTTACACTTTCTGAGTTCTGCCACTGGTACTCCAGTTGCTGGTTAGTGTACGCATCTGGGAAACATTATTTCTGTATGGGAAGCTGATGAGGTCAAACTGCGACAGTGTCATACCAGGGAAAAATGTTACACTTTCAGAGTTCTGCCACTGGTACTCCAGTTGCTGGTTAGTGTACGCATCTGGGAAACATTATTTCTGTATGGGAAGCTGATGAGGTCAAACTGCGACAGTGTCATACCAGGGAAAAATGTTACACTTTCAGAGTTCTGCCACTGGTACTCCAGTTGCTGGTTAGTGTACGCATCTGGGAAACATTATTTCTGTATGGGAAGCTGATGAGGTCAAAGTGCGACAGTGTCATACCGGGGACAAATGTTACACTTTCAGAGTTCTGCCACTGGTACTCCAGTTGCTGGTTAGTGTACGCATCTGGGAAATATAATTTCTGTATGGGAAGCTGATGAGGTCAAACTGCGACAGTGTCATACCAGGGACAAATGTTACACTTTCAGAGTTCTGCCACTGGTACTCCAGCTGCTGGTTAGTGTACGCATCTGGGAAATATAATAATGAAGTAATTTGCTAATAAAATACTCAACTTCAATATCAATGCATAGATGGAGCTAGTTACGCGCTTGCGAATGGTTTTCAATACGTAATATACAAGCAAAAATCAAAAATGTTACCTGGTGTGGATATTCGCTAAAAATAAGCGGAATGGGGAATGTTGTAGTGCGTCAAGTGACAATGACAGGTCATAAGCCTTGTAAACGCTTGAATATCCATATTCCCTAATTTCAAAAAATCTACTTCATCTCTGTAGAGATATAATTTTTTTATTATTTAGATACTCACAGCTCCCTAGTATAAGTGGACACGATTGACGATCCATGGGAAAATTTCGCAATTCCATCGGGCACTTGGCTTTAATAGTCAATCTAAAAATAAAAATAAATTTGTAGGTAGGTACTAGGTACTATAGGCACTATATGCAATAAAATATGATCAGTTTTAAACTATTCAGTAAAACTATGTTTTATATTATCAAAACAATATTTTCAATGTCTAACTAAAAATATATTTTGTTAAGTTTACCTTTATCTCAATTATAATAGCTTTTGTATTATACTACCTACTGGATTAGGATGTATAGCGATAATATACAGTTTGATTTTTTTTAAACTATATCAAACCTAATCGCGGAAAATTTGGCCAAATCTACCAACTAGAGAAGCATAAAGCCTCTCTTTCTATGCAATACGATTTATTATGTCAGAAAAGAGATAAATGATTTCTCCGAAAACCATGCCCATGGTTCGAAATTAAACTGTTATTTAAAATTAGTTTGACAGCACTGCATACGTTAGGTGTGTGTGAATTAATATAGTTTAAATTGTTATGGATTTATTAATAATTAAGAAAAAAAAAAAAAAAAAAAAACATTAAAACTGTGAAATGCGTTCCTCGGCACGGGGTCCCCCAGTGAGGAATGCATTTAAGATGAAAGTGTAAAGCAAGATTGAAATAACTAAAAAAAAAAAAAAAAAAAAAATAAAAAAATTATATAGTCGGTAACGCCGTCAATTTATAGGATATATATTTTTTTTAATATCAGGTAATTCCTTTGTCATTTCCTTTGATTAATGTAAACGACAACCTATCCCAGTTTATTTTATCCCCATATTATTATTATTATAATAGTACAACCCACTTGGGCTAGGCGATGGATGATAAAATGCCGTCCAAAACATCGGCAAGAAAAACAAATTGATGGCACTTTAAAAAACGCTACCTAGGTAGGGAATCGTCACATGAAATAATTTAAAGTTACCATTTCATCTAAGTTTGAGTGTCAATGTTGTATTTATAAGTATTAAGTACCTCATTGAGTACAGGATATCGCCATCTTGATTGATGCGGAGCAGTTTGTTGGGGACGGTGATTGTGTGGACGTAGGAGTGTTTGCCGTTGTAGAAGTACGTGTCTGGTCTCCAGATCCTCTCCAGCATCTTGATGGACAGGGACAGCGACTTGATGGGGCCCAGGAAGCTCAGGCGAGCGTCCCTCCAGTACTGCCGGAAGTAACAGTCCATGGAATAATCCTGGAACAGTTATTGAGATAAATATTAGTTATAAAAGTTATTGTTGTGTACCAAATATTTTTCAATTCCGGGCCTGAATCCCAACCAACTTTAATTATTTTCCTACTTTTTAGCACATTATTTTAAAGACTAGTAAAAAGTAAACCGTCGAAAGTGCCTGGACACAGGGATTTTACAATGTAATTTTATGTCATGCTTACGGGAAAATAATGGTATGGTAGATTTTGGCGTTAGTTATGGAAGTGAAGCGTGGTGTTGGAAAAAAAGGACGAAAGTAAGCTGAATGCTGCTGTAATGCGGTTTCTCAGACGAATGTGTGATAAGCGTACAAATGTCGAAATTATATCAAAATGCAAGGTTGATAATAAAGAAAGCATTACCGACAAATTTAAGAAATGTCTTTTACGATGGTTTGGTCATGTGGAGCGAATGAGAGATGGATGTAGAATATTGTAGCGGTCACTAAAGGCCAAGAACTACATGGCATGATCAAATACAACAATTACTTGAAAGTGGACGTGAAAAATCTTAATAATCATCGTGCTCGCATGACAAGATGTATGAATGCGGAGGCAGCAAGGGAGGTTTATTTATTTATTTATTAGCACTCGAAATTATACAAATTTACCCGTTTCCAAAATAAACCTATTAAATCGAAAATTACAAAGCATAAATTACGTATGCAAGTAGCAATTTTCATAATATAAAAGAGAAAATTTTTTCCCGATCGTGTTTTATTTCAATTAGGTAATACAATAAAGTTTGATTAAACCGATTTGGTTGAAAGAATAATGCTTTTAGTTAAAAAGTTTTGAATGGAGAATGATTTTATCAAAAAAATAGCAGTCCTCGGTAGAAAATTTTACCGTAATAATATTGCTTTAAAGGGGATCAAAGGCTACTAAAAAAGGTTTGGTAATGAATGTACCTTTTGATGTACTTGATGTTGGTTTTAAATAGTAAATATTATAAAAAGAATCGGGCAATTACATACCTAACATATTTTAAGAATTAGAATAATTATCTAAAAGATATTCACGTCAGAAGTAAATATATGTAAAATATTGTTATTATTATTTACTACTAAAAATAAAAATCAGATAATTAAAAAAAAGTATTTACCATATCTAACTCTGAGACTGGCCCCATGCTTCTTATCAGCATATTTGTCTTGACAACGGTTGGGTAGCCTGCAAAATAGTTCAATGTAAGAATACAATAATTATAATTAACGTTAAAATACTGTTGTTATAATTTTGTTGATTGATTCGGCATTCACTTTGTAACTCTTCATAATAAATTATGATTAAATAAAACGATGTTATGTGTTACTATTAATTGGTTTATTCTATAAAAATATAGTTTACTGGTTTCGGGAGTAACGTTCTCCCATCGTACATCAACTGCCACCACTTAGCAAGCAATTAATTATCAAACTTTTTTTTGTTTGTATTTTTACCTTCTTAGTATTTTACCATCACCACTGTCCCAAGATGTGTTTTTTCTAATTTTTCTATTACTTCTATGTATCAATATTTATGTTACCCCTGTGTCTAGATTCTTAAGTATTGCAATTTTATTTTTCTGTATTTTTCTGTATAACATCTGTATTCTAATTTAGTGTCTTTTCACCAGTCGATGGGAGAACGTTACTCCCGAAACCAGGTAGTGTAGGTAAATTCTATTTTTATAGAATAAAACCAATTAATAGTAACACATAACATCGTTTTATTTAATCATAATACTGTTATAGTATTTGAAAAAACTATACTATAACAATACAAGTGGTATTTTATGACAACTGAATCATTTGTTTTATTTAAATGTTAGGATTTCATTTACCTTTCCCATGCGTCGGTAATTGTGAGTTTTCATAATTTTTCAGAAGGTTTTCCAGCAACATGGTAATGTTCTTTGAAACGATGTTATTTAGTGGACTACGTTTTATCTCCGACTTGGAGCGGCCATCTGCTTCATCAATAATATAGGCCGAGTTATTGACATTATCCCAATTCCAGTTCGTGACGAGTTCACTCTTGATGTTGTCAGTCGCTCTATCTGCCTTGTCAAATCTCATAAAGCTAATAATGGTGGAATTGTCATCTTCGTCCAGGCTCACTCCATTATTCAGGTCATTATCGTCACTCTGATCTGCCAGCACTTTCCGCCTCAGTAAACCTCTCTCTCGGAAATAAAAATTGTGTGAAGTGAATTCTTGAATCCTAATTTGGGAGCGCCATTTTTTAAAGTGATATTCTTGTCATGCTTTCCATCTACTTGTTCGCGCTTTATTAATTCCAGAGAGTTATTAACTTTCTTCTTGGGGATTTCTCTACTAGTGTGCGGGAACAGGTAAAAGTTTTTGTATAAGCTCAGTGATATATTTACTTTGTTACTGTTTGCGATTTCAACTTTCGCTAGTTCTGAGGTCGACGCCCGCGCAAAGTGATGTAAAGAAAACCTGGAAAAACATGTTTGATGAAAAAACGCTTAATGTTTGATGAAAAAAGCCTTAAAATGTTAGTAATAAACAATTATTTCTCGTGAAAACCATCGATTTAAAATAAATTTAAAATGTTTGTAAAAAACTATGACTTCTCTATTTTTAAATCGGCTTCAAAAAAATTGTTAAAAATTGTTCAAAAAATTGTTAAAAAGTGTTCAAAAAAATTTTTACTAAAAAAAAAACGCCTCTATTTAGGAGCACCAAACCGTTACGGGATTTTTCATGAAATTTCATTAATGTCCTATACAAACACCTTTCTAGACTTGTACGTCATTTTTCCTGAGAATTTTCCCCTCGGGCGATATTATGTAATAATGTACCCACGACAACTTGAAGTAGAATTACATTACGTATGTAGATCGAAAATAAATACTTGGTAATACTAAAAAATCATTAAATCTTTTAATTTTTTTTTAAATATTATCCTTTTACCAGTTATAATTGTCTCTATATCCCTAATCTGAACCTTTATTTCAAGATATATTATTTATAGCATATTATTAGAAAGGGCATAACTTAAGGTAGTTTTTGAATGCATCTAGAAGTCATATTTTTTTTTATTGCAAAGTAAAATTATTATTTTTTGCATCCATTTTTTAACGTTGTTATTGAACAACTTTTTCAAAAGTAGATTTATCTACACTTAATTTTTATTTTAGTACAAGGATACAACACTACCAAGGGTAACAACAATATTTGAAGCTGATCCAAGCCTTAGATTTACTGAAATTAATGGTACAAGACTGAAATTTGGAAAAATCACATAAAAAAAATCGTATTTTTTTGTGACATTTGGGAACATGCTACTAGAACAACTTTCAAATGTTCTCATCAAGCAACGATTTTTTAGTACCACTATATACCAAACATCATGTATATTTAAAAATTACGGAGTATCAGATTTAATATCAATAAATTATATTCTGTAGACTGTAGACGTAGGCATAGGCGTAAAATCAAAGTGAATTTTGATTTTCGTGTTGAGATGTTTTATCGTGTCCTCGTCCTTTCCACAAGTTGTGATGTAATGTCTGCAGGCTTAACCCCGGAAGTAATCCAGCCTAGAGTGATGCGATTTGAGCGGAACCGGAAGTGCATTACCACCGCCTCCCGCGCCTGTATAGTACAATACATGTGTATCGTATAGCGCCTGCAAACTCAACGTGAGCCACGTACATACTTGCCTACATATACGAAACTCCAAACAACTCTTACATATTTATCAAAGATCTAGACAGACGTAAGGTATAATAAATTATTCATTTATGTTCTGGATAGCGGATGAAGAAATCTATTGCTACGTTTTTAAAAGTTAAGCCCGGTATTATTTTGTTGGTATAATCTCACTATTTGGTATGAGAAATTTTAGCCAGATGTATTTATCTTTGAAAAAACAAGATGTCGTACAATATTTTAGTGTATGTCTTACAAAAATGTCGTTCCTGAGAAAACGACGGGTACCAAAGTTCATAAATAAATATGAAATGTTCAGAAAATTTAAGCGTATTTTCTACCGGGAAAATCTGGTATACCGGTTGCAAGAACTCCAAATAAGAAAAACAAAAACCGCTCTACTAGTTAAGAGAATAATAAATCCCAATTAAGAGCTTTTCTTCGGAAAACCGGCAACGAGGACACGAATTATACGAGGGCTCTCCAAAACGCTTGAATTGCCGCGGCTAATTGCTATTTACGGATGGAAATTAGTTATGCACTGAGATGGCAGGATAATAAATATATTTCCATGTCTTATTAATGGAGACAGTTAACAGCAAGGAAAATTTTTCTTAAAGTAATTCGAGGGAATAACGCCGCAATCTTCTCAAATGTCTTTGTCGCATTCATGTTAAGAAAACTGAAATTATAATAAAGGGGAAAGCATATTTGTAGACACTCGCGACTCTTCAAATAATACCTAGGTACGTTGGTACATACATTCTAAATACACGAAGCTCTAATATAAACATTTAAGTTATTATTAATTTAAAACGAATTTAAAATTGAGATTCTTCATCATAATTATATGTTTGGCTAATTATGACAATTACTGCTTGATTATTATTAAGAAATATGACTGAAATAGACATAAACACCTACAATACCACCTAAATAGTGGTAGCACATTTAGCTACCGTGCACGAGGTCGTGGGTTTGATTCCCGTAGAAGTTCAACATGAAATATTTTTTTACATGGGATTTTCATATTCATATTTCTTTTTTGAAACAACTGATATTAAAATGTACGAGGAGATTCCAGATGAAATAAGAAATGAACAAAATGTAAACTTATTAAGGGTTAAATGTAAAAAATATATGTGTGAAAAATATTAGTGTAGGTATTATATTATAGCAAATTGAAAAATATATAATAGTAGGATAAGAATAGTTAGGAAAAAATAATAATGAAGTGTAATGTAATAATATTAGTCTTTGCAAAAATTATATAGTACTAAACAAATATAATAAGATTTTATTTTTATTTTTTAATGTATTAAAAATATTCCTTTGTAGGGTTAGATTTCCAAAAAGAAGTGTTGTTCATCAGATAAACCATTTATTTTCCCTGCATGAGGTACCTATGCATTTTCTTTAAAACTAGCTATTTATTTTTTAACGGGTATAATATATGCATTTTCCTTAAAACTATCTATTCATTTTTTAACGGGTATAACAATACTAAACAGATGCGACAGGAGACATTTAAATGAATTGCTACGAAGCAATTTGTATTCCAATCTGTGCTAGCACAGAATTGGTGTCTTCAGCCTACAGCTACTCGTACGAGTAGTAATACGTATTTTGTTGATTTTAAGGAAACGTATAAGGTTTCTTAGTTACGGAATCCGAATTTCATCTGCCTCAGGTTTATCAAGTGGCAGTAGGTAGAAGGAATAAACATAATTTAAGGAAGAAGGTAAGTATAAAAGCTATTTTACTGAGTTGTAATTGGTACCTACATACTTATTTATTACCTATATGTCTAGTAGGTAGGCTTTTTTTATATTTTAAGGGTATTAGATGCAACATTTTAAATCTCCGTTGATTGAGTTACGAAAAATATTTGCGAAAAACTGAAAACTATTGTTTCGAAGTATGCACCATTACAGTTAACGTGAAAAATTAATGCTAATGAAAGAAACAATGAAGACAAACGCTAAAAAAAGAGCTTTCCGGGGTGTAAATGTAAATAAATGGTGTAAGTTGTACTATAAATCGTAGTAGGTATAAATTGAGATTAAGATACAGTACTTTTTCATCAATGTTATATGTAATCAGTTTTATTTCTACTTTGAGGCAAAGTACACCAATAATCAATAAATAGACACATTGAAAATCACCATAGCAATTATAAAATTATTTTTATTAAAATTGGTAATTATAAAAAGTAGCAAAGGATAGTATTTAAATTTTTCAATAGTATTTTTACGTTTCAAAGGCTAGATTTACATTAAATTACGTATGTACTAGTACCTACATGAAAAAAATAATTGTCTTACAATTCTAACTCAGACGATACAATCATGAAATATCTACAGTAAAAACATTTAAAAAAATATATATTTAATTACCACCTGTTACATCAAGGAATATATCTAGAACCATTTGTATGGTCGTCCATCATGCAGATCACTAAAATAGACAAATCAAATAACATCTAGTGTAAAACTTTTTAATACCTCCAACCTATGGGTAGGTACTGTAAATACAATTTCAGATGAAAATCGCATTGTCAGTCAGTCAGATTAATGAATTTTCCTACCCTTGTCCAATTCTACTTAAGTAATGTAACTTAGAAAGATAAGGTTTCTAATTTGGTTCTACAACAATTTTGGAACCTGTCTCTACTTCAGTAATAGTTTGTTCCAAAGTTAACGCCGCTAATAATTGACTTTTTCATCCTTAGGAAAGGCAAAACACCGCACGTGGACTTTGTATAAGTAGCTTGAAAGATTCTTGTTCTCAGTGCTTTTATGTAGGAAAATAAAAAAAATTTTGGG